>CAWUHW010000005.1:632892-794076 GCA_963922195.1 Panagrolaimus sp. PS1159
AGATTTAATTTTTATCATTTTTAGTTGATTCATATTTTTACAGATTTTTAGTCGTTTCAATGGTCGATGTAAAAAAATACTAGGCCGGGTGTGTTACAATATTTTTATATATTTTTAATCAGGTGATAAAGGGCTCCAAAAATATGTTTTGCTGGATCTTTAGAAATAATATATCAAAAAATTTAATATTAACGGTTATTTAGACTGGGAAAAATTTAAACATTTTGCCAATAACTGTTGACATTCAAAAAAGGAGGCTTTGCAGTTTTTTTAAAAACATCAACCAGTGGTTTCTGGTTCTCTTTAAAGAACCAGAAAAAACTATTTTTTTTATTTTTCAAAAATAGTTTTTATTAGAATCCATAATCGAGAAATTTCGTTCGCAGTAATGTTTAAGCGAATATTCTTTTTGTAGAAAATCATTAAAAAAACTAACTGTACAAATTTCTGTTCCTTGACTAAAACCCAGTGAACATCCTTGGTATGAAACATAGGCTAAAATTTGTTGAGGTTTCATGATAGTTTCAATTTCTTTCTCGTTTTTTAAAAGACTTACCTCCTTTATAGGTTCCTGATAAATAAACGCAATAATTATCGTAATAAGAACATTTTACATGACCAGAATCACTTAAGCAAATGAGATTGTTACTAGATCTTATTGTTGATATAGGCCCTGATGTGGGCCATTGTGTGGCCATTGGTGATATTGGATACGTAAAATAGCTTGAAGCAGTTGTAGTGAAATAGGGAATTGAGCTTGCAGGATATGGAGCATTTGGTACTGAATATTCAATTAGAAAGCCATCATTCGGGGAATCTGTTTGTGTTTCGAAAAGTTGGTCAAAAACGTTAGACAATGTTACGTTATCATTTTCTTTAAAGCTGTAAATGAAAGTTATAAACTAGCATAATTTACGCTTTGAAAGAAAGTTAAAATACGCACGACGTTATCAAACACTAGAATAAAAGTATTTTATATTTTGCCGCAGGGGTTAAACAGTCACATATGTCACCCCCTTCAGTTTATAAGAAAAACAAAGATTTTTCGGAGGACGTTAAAGCCACGAAACATCATATTTCAAAAAACCTTAACATTTTTCTACTTTAATTAATGTTAGATTAGAAAAACTAATGTTATATTTTTGTTTATTTTAAAAATATGAACCTTCCCTCATTCAATTCGTTGCGGCGAATAAATAATAAAAACGATCACGGGTTTTTTAAAAAGTACTCACTAATAATAATGATTTTGATCATAGTACTGATACCCATATACATATACTTGTGAATTTAGCTGTTTTACAACATAATTCTCATATCCAATAGGCTGAATATTATACAAGTAGTTCCCAAAGCTTTTTTTAAAACCATAATAACTAGGAGAGGCCAAAATCGCACGTGCTGATTTTACGGTAATATAACCCGTTTTATCTGTAAAAGGGGTTGCAGTGATGCTTAACATTTTTCCATATGGTATCATAATGCTTAATGCTGGAGTATAAAAATTTAATGGTAAATAATATAAAATTTCACTTGAACTAAAAATTAGAAGAAATGAAAATAAAAGTCCATTATTGAATACAACAAACTTTAAATCTAATACTTTTTTTTGATTAATTGGACTTTTTAAGTTGAATATAGTATTTGGTGATGAACTAAGCTGATTAATTTGAATGCCAAAAATCTCTAAAGATGTTGCAGACAAAATTGTTAGTTCACATGATCCACTTGTTGTTGAAGACATTGAAAATGTTGAAGTAATATTTTGAAGAATTTGAACAACGTTATTGCCACCTGCACAATTTTTTGAATGGACTAAAATTAGTATTTTTGCTTCATATTCAATGACAGGGAAAATTTTGAAGAATTCAGCACTATATCAAAATATTTAAAAGGTATAAGAAAGATATACTACGATCTAGTCTATGATTTGGTTCTATAACATAACTTATATTTTAGAACCTAATCATATGGGAGTCAAAAGAACCTTCCCGGAAATGTCTCGATTTTTGGGACATTTCTTTCTTACTTTAAAAAAAACAGACTAAAAAACTATTATTTAAACGCTTTCAAGCAATCTTCTTTAGATATTAAAAGAATCTGAATCTTTTCCGTCCTGACAAATTTATGTAAATCTTCCCCGAAAATTTGCGTACACTTGTCTAAATTCTTAATTTTGTTTTTGCGTCTTTAAAACCGAAATTGTGCACTATTAAAAATTTGGAGAATTTTTTACTTTAATTTCTTAAAATGAGTATTAACAAGAAAGCATTTGCTTACCTTCTTTTAATCTAAATAATACGGTAGTATTTACGGGAGCTGTTTTATAAAGGTTATAAAGTGTAAAGCACCCTGAAGTAGAAGTCTTTGAAGGTAAATGCTGAGTATTTTGTGAACAAATATTTGAGGAATCCAAACTAAAAATTTATTTATTATTTTAAAAAGTATTTTTTATCATTGAAAAAGTAAGCGACTTAAATCCATTGAAAGGTAAAGAAAAAAAATATTTGTACAACATTTTTTGTGTTCTAATCACTTTTACGACATCTTCAAGTCTTTACTTTTTCCTTTAAAATATGTACTCACTTTAAAACAAAATTTTCGAAATTCTGTGAATCATATAGTCCATAGTTTGATAAATTTCCGTTACATGTATATGATGATAAAAACATTTCTAAGGTATTTCCTGTGGGTGCGCAGACTACGATTGTATCCCCCTTATGCATATCATCTAGCCAGACTGTATAAGTTGGGTTAACTGTTGTTAAGTTATGTGTTAAAAGAATGTTCGGTGCATCGCCATAATTAACATCAATTGACCAAGAATTTTCAAAATCTGTTGTAACATTTGCGTAATCGCTTGACGAAAACTGCAACAAGGGATGAGAATTAAAGCTGTAAGCTTTTCGATTGTAGTTTTTAGACGTTAACCTGTAAGTTTATCAGTAGAAACTTTTAAAAAGCTTTTAACTAATAGGTTACTTTTCATTAAAATTTCCATTGAGATATACATTTATATTATCCAAATTGTCACGCATTTTTAAATTTAACTTTAATGTAAAAAAAGTGTTGTTAGGGCAGGTAGAATCTTTTACGATCTAAAATGTGGTACATTTATATGGAAGAATGGAATTAATAAATTTAAGCTTACAGTATAATTACAGTTCATATTTCTACAGAAGAAAGGAGCATTTGGTGTTGGAAAAAGAGTTCCACCTGAACAAGGAGCTACAAATGTGGTATTTGCGCATTTACAATCTGAAATTATTTTTTTCTTTTTTAGAATAGCATTGTATTAATTGCTGAAAAAATTTTGTTTTTAAAGTAGCAAGACTTTATTTATTTGCTGAACCGACTCGCTGACCAATCGATTATTCAGTTGTACAATCCCGTTTTTTTAGTTCGCTTACCGATTGTGTTATAGTGTAAACTAAATCCAGCTTGTTGAGTGTTTCCATCAGATGAAAATTGTATAATACTACCATTATAGTTGGAAGTTAAATGGTAATATGAAGCATTATTTAAAACTATTTTTGAGCTACCACTATATATATCCAGTGTATCAGCGTTTCTTTCAATGAATGAAGTATCAACATGCAAAAGCAATTCTTTACTTGCAGGAATCGACATTGTATATTTACAACTCTGTAAACTTTTTATGATTACAATTAATATATATACGACTAAACTCACATCAAATGCATTATATCCATTTACATAATCAAGGTTTGTAACAGTTAAATAATTACTTGAATTTGTTTCACTCTTACATTCTTTATTATTCGAAACAGCAGTATTATTAACCGCTGAAATAAATGCAAGAAAATTGGAGTTACTGCTGTTAGCATTGTTCATAGTAAATTGGAAGATCCCACTTGTGCTGTCATAATAATGTATTTGGGGATTATCTGCTGTTACGGGGGTGTTAAAACTAAATTTTTAAAACAATTACTGTAAAAATTTGTGATTATTTTTCAAACCTGTCAATAGGATTTCCATCAGTAGTTAAAGTAAATGAAAAACCAGTTGCCATCCTTAATTGCTTAATTGTAACTTTTAACTTTTGATTTGGCTCTGTTATAAATGTCCAGCCACAAGTTGCATGAATCTTTTGACTACCAAAATCAGATGCAATTGGAATTACCATATTTGCAGAAAGTGTGATATTCTTTTGAGCAAATGGACAAAAGCTTATTGGATCTTAATAGGTAAATATATATATATATATATATATATATATATGTATTTGGAGTTGGAGAACCGTGCGTTCTTGAGGAACCAGAGAATCGACGTCGAAGTAGGAGAAAAAATTCTTTTTAAAACGATTCTCCAACTCCGACTTCTGTAAATCTGAAACACTTTTAAATATCTTACTATATGATAGCACAACAGCTTCAAAAGCTGTCCAATTTAGATTATTATTTTGTGAAAGTTGAAAATAACTAAAATTTGAAGTTTGTGAAACAGTTAAAACATCATAGTTTGAATTATAGCTTCTGAAAAATAATTAAATAATTACGTAAAAAATTCTTTTTTTTTATTTGTAGTCTTACGGAATAGCAGCATGCTCATATGTGTTCTGATCAAATCCAATTGCACCTGTGGCCCCATTGTACATTGCAAGCCAAAGATAATTGCCACTATCCTAAAATGACAAAAAAACCGTTTTAAAAGCCATTTTTAGAAAATTCAACCTTCACTCCTTTTTTGTCTTAGATTTTGGTATTTTTTTTTGTATGCATTTATGGTTAAGTTCGCTAATTTTGACTCCGTCTTGGCTTGTGTGCTACAGAATCTTAGATACAGTAATCCAGACCGTTCAAAATGATAAAAATTTTAAAGATTTTTATAACATTCTAAGTGTCTTGATGAGCTGAATATTGGCATTCACCTTTTTTGACAACTTTAAAGGAGAGTTTCTTTAGCTCAAATTTATGGAGCTACTGAAGTCATTAAAAAACTTTTTATTTTTACGACAGTTTTCCGTAATTCCATAACCTAGAGCTAAAGAAGTTCATCTTTAATGATGTCGAAAATGGTAGATACCTACATAAAATAGTATTCAGCTCGTCGATACAAGTGGAATTTAATCAAAATCTTTGAATTTTTTTTATCATTTTGACAGCCCTCGATTACTGTATCTAAAATTGTGTAGCACGGAATCCAAAATTGAGTGAAGAATAGCATTCTTTACCATAAATTAATATGTACACCAAAAATTACCCAAATATGAGACAAATTAAAAATACGAAGTAAATGTCAATTGCTACAAAAAAAAAGTTTTCACGTCATCGAAATATTGTTTCATACCCTGCTGAAAAAACATAAAATTTAAACTTTACCGTTTGAAAACCTGCTTGACAGTTAATTTTGTAGTTTTTTGGGAAAGCAGTACTTCGTAAAAATGCAAAGTCACCGTTGGATACGGTAGTCGTCGAGCCGCATTCAACATTTTGTACAGCTTGAGAAAATGTAAAAAAATTAATAATAATTACCACAAAAAACAATATAATCATTTTTCCTAAAAATAATTTTAGGTATAATATTTGAGTCTTAGTTTATTAATGGCAAAAAAAGTCTGCTTGGGTAGTTTCTTTTTTTCAAGTAAGTAGAAACTATAGAAACTAAAGTCATAAAATTAACTTATAAGTTAATTTTATGACTTATCATATAATCATTGATAACATTTATTTTAGACTTTTTCTTTGACAAAAAAGAAACGTATGACTTTTAAAGTCAAATGTTAATAGCCAAGAACAATAATGTGATAGATAAGAAAGACAATAAACATCTAATTAAAATAAGAATGGAAAAAACAGTGTTGTTGCTGCGATGGGGAAAAGAACTGTCAAATTTGCAGTTTTCTGAAGATGAGAGTTTTTTGATATTTTTCTTCCATTGTCAAATTTAATTGGAGTCTAGCAAGCAGTGTTGGCGGTCGCCCGAAATTTCTCGGTCTCCGGTCCGGTCCGGACCGGACCGGACCGAAACTCCTCAGGTCCACGGTCTCGGTCGACCGGACCGGACCGAAAATTTTTCCGGTCTTCGGTCATCCGGTCTGACATTTTTTCCGTGATTTTGATTTTTTAGACCTTTTTTGTTAAAAATATGTGGGTTTTTTATCATAATTTCTTCACTGGATTAAAAGTTTAACTGTTTTTACGTGAAAAATATGGAAAAAAGATGAAAAATTTTCGGACCGGACCGAAAATTTTCGGACCGGACCGAAAATTTTCGGCTTCGGTCCGGTCCACGGTCTCGGTCGACCGAAAAACCGGACCGGACCGGACCGAAATGGACCGAAAGACCGGACCGAAGACCGAAAGACCGCCAACACTGCTAGCAAGTACTGCTTCTTTGATAATACTGATAACATATGCTTTAACGGGTTAACTCGTTTTATTCTCTCCAAAAAAGATAACATTAAAAGAAAATAATGTGTTAAAGTTTAGAGTAATATAAAACAGTGCTCAAACAAAAACTTTTTTTCGACATTTTTGGTTGAAGAAGATTCTTCCTTTCTTATTTTTAACTGTTTTTATTCCAAAATATTTCTGAAAGCAAAATGCGAAATATTATTTATTTTTTTGTTGCTTTTGTCAGCCTTTTTTGGATGGTAAATCCCCTTACATGTATTAGCAATGACCCTCAAGATAATGGTCATGTAAAATGCTCACGAACAGATTATTGTGTTTATTTTTCTGGAAAATCAAGTGGCTGTAAGTTGTGTTTCGCATCACACATTCATTTCAATTCAGTGTGGATTTCGGCTGCCTCCTTTTTTGTTGTACTTTTTTTGGAGAGAAATGGGAGCTCAGAAGAGGCCGGCAAGGAATTTTGTTACACATTAGGCCGGTCTCTTCTGAGCTCCCCTTTGTCTTGAAAAGAAAAACAACTAAAGACAGGAAAGGCCGACGAAAAACGGCACAACACTGATTCTTGCTCACGTTTTTTATTATCAGCGTATTTATCATTACAGGAAGCAATAAATACCGTTTGCCTAACTTTCAACTTTTATTACATTTCTTATCTTTTTTTAGCTACCGTTAAGTTCCAAGGATGTAGCAGTAAGTGGTATGCCGAAACAAATGAAAATATTTGTACGGTAAGTTTTTTTTGTGTCGCACTGATATTCTTTTGGATAGGTCGTCAAGTCCATGTTAAGCATGACACCGCCTCGAGTGAAATTGTATTATCAACCGGTCCAATCCGGAATGCGATCACAGATGTTTATGACTCAAGTTGCCCAAAACTTTAAAGTTGCATCTAGATTCCTAAGATTTCTAAAGTCGCAATCTTTATTTTTGTCTTAATGAAAGTTGAAAGGGGTGACTTGACGTTCTCAATTATTTAAAAACATTTTAACATTTTATGAAATCAAAAAATGACGATAAATTCTCGAAATAAAAACAAATCTTTCACAAAAACATATAAAAACATATTCATTTTTAGGGAGATGAATATGATCAAGGAACAGTTGACGGAGAAGATTACACCGTTCAATGTTGTGAAGAAAATAATTGCAATAGTCTGTTTTTTTAGCTTTTACTTTCAAAATCTATATTAATATATATCTTTCTTTCAGCCGGAAAAAATGGAAATGGAGTTGAAACTTATTCTGTTTTTGGTTCCACATTTTTACTCATTTTTATCAATGTTTTTATGGTTTTTAAAAATCATTAAATGCCTGGTTTTATACTCAATATTTTAAATAAAGTGTGTGAAACATAGGTTGAAAAATTACAACAAATCTAATATTACATTTAATGTATTGTTTTGAAATTCTTTGTCCCTAAACAATTTTAGGTAAAAAATTAAGACGTCTTTTTTAACGATAAAGACACTGTGAGTTTCTTGATTTCACTTTTAATAGAAGCAATTAAATTTGTTGTTCTATCATTTGATAAGCATAGCTTTGAGTTACCTTTATAACATTTTCTTTGACAAAAATGTTTGCGTCAATGCTAATAGGCTAACATCACAATATGATAGATAAGAAAGTAAACATAAAAATAAGAAAAGAATAAAAACGTTAAATGCTTCAAATGGAATGAAGGAATGAGAATAACGCCGTTTTAGGGACAAGACAGTCAATGAAATAGTGTAAAAGCGTTGGACAGAAATTAACGGAAAAATATTATTGTATTTTCAATGATGCTTTTTAAAGCTTTTCGCACAATGTTGTAATTTTTTGGGCTAGTTTAGTGAAAGAGATAAAAATTTTCAAAAGCCAAATAATATGACTATAAAAATTCCCAAAACTTTCGAATATATTTTTTAAAATTAGCTTACGTTCTTTTCAAAAAAAAAAGAAAACACATGAAAAACTTTTTTGTGAAATTATACGAAAAAATCGTTTCCAACAAAAGCATTTTTTTTAAAGTTAGCTTAAAAATCATTTTAATCGCTTTTTTCTATTCATTGTATTTTTTTAAAGACGAAAATCTCCAGTTTTTTTAAACTTAGGTTTGAATGTTTTGAAAAAAGGAAATTTCGAAAGCAAAGGAAAAAAGGTTTTTTACGAAAAATTTTTTTGTTTTCATAATATAAGACGCGGATATGAAAAATGTTTTTTTACCCCATTCAAAAAAGGTTCGAAAAAGACAAAAAAGCCATTTTGCCAAAAAAACGCGTTTTGTTAAAAAAAATCTCATTTTTTCCATACAAAAAAAGTGTGATTTTTCCAACAGTTGGGAAAAGTGAGATTTTTACAAATGTTGGGAAAACTTTTTCATATCCGCCTCTTATATCAGAATATGTGCAAAATGTATAAAAAATACTATGAAAATCGTTTACGCTACATAAACTCAAATATTAGAGTTATACTTTCAAGATGATGTTGGGGTATTGTGAAAATCTCTTCTTTCGAAAATTTTTTTTTCTGATTTTTCAACTTTGATTTGATTGATCATTACTAAATCAAGGTCGGAGAGTTTAAATAAAGCATCACCAAGCGTTTAAACTCAATATAAAATACAGTTTTCGGTCCTTGGAGTGTTTTTTTTTGCTTATTTAGGGCTAAAACAATGAGATCGTCATTTTTCCGGTTAGCTAGACGCTTGTGTTTTGGTCTTGAAATAACTACAGCATCAATTAATGATATAAATGCTCCAGACCGTTTAATCATCCTACCCATATTCGCGATTTTTTAGCTAATTGAAAATTTGTTCATCAACTACCCCAACATATGGCGGGATTTTTTTTGCGCGTAATTTTTTGCGCGTTTGGATTTTGCGCGTGGTTTTTTAAGCGTGTGAAATTTGCGCGTTTGGATTTTGCGCGTAATTTTTTACGCGTAATTTTTTGCGCTTAATTTTTTGCGCGCATTTTTTTACGCGTTTAAAATTTGCGCTTATTTTTTTTAGCGTGTTTTTTTTAGCGTGTGACATTTGCGCGTTTAAATTTTGCGCGTTTTTTTTTGCGCGCATTTTTTTTAGCGTTTAAATTTTGCGCGTAATTTTTTACACGCATTTTTTTAAGCGTTTAAAATTTGCGCTTATTTTTTTTAGCGTGTTTTTTTCAGCGTGTGACATTTGCGCGTTTAAATTTTGCGCGTTTTTTTTTGCGCGCATTTTTTTTAGCGTTTAAATTTTGCGCGTAATTTTTTACGCGCATTTTTTTAAGCGTGTGACATTTGCGCGTTTTTTTTTTGCGCGCATTTTTTTTAGCGTTTAAATTTTGCGCGTAATTTTTTACGCGTATTTTTTTTAGCGTGTGACATTTGCGCGCTTCAATCTAGTGATCTCAATTTTTGATAAATTTTTGGATTTTTTTACATATTTACGTGTGAAAATTATTGGAGAATTTGAATTTGGGGATAACTTTTATTTAGAACCAGTTTAACTGTTAAAAAATGCAATTAAATGTATGCTGTATATGAAAAAGGGATAAAATCAAACAAAAAAATTTTTATTTTGATTTTATTTCCAGCGAGATGTCTTTTTTATGATGAAAGTGTTTACATAAATATGGGTCACGATAATTTGGGAGACGAAATATATCTATTATATTTATTTTAAAATAAAATATTAAATTTATATAATAAATTCACACTTTTATTAAATTAAAAAACCGAAAAAGTTCAAAAGTATAAATAAAACACAAAAAATAAATGCAAAATAAAATTGGATAAAATGAATCAAGTTAAAGTGAATAAGAAAGGTGAAAGTTGTAAGCGTTTGTTACTTTTATCTTTTAAAAAATATATTACTTTGTTCATGTTCAAAACGTAATAAACACAAAAAATGATAAAATTTTATTTAAAAGCCACTGAAAAAACAAAATACAAAACATAAGTAAAAAAAAATACTGGTAGCACGATCAAAAACTTGAATTCGATGATTACTTTTTATCTGCAACAAAAATAATATTATGATATTCTCGTTTTGCTTTTTATTACTGGCAAGGGATTATCAATAAATATATTGAGCAAGTTAAAAAAAATATTGGGCATTTTGTTCAAAACCTCAAACAAATGGGATTTTGTTGCACAAAAAAGAGCGTTTCTTCGTTTCTCTTCTGTCTTTTTTGAACTTGTTGGGGGTGCAAATTGTAAAAAATTGAAAAAAAACTGATTGTTTCTAAAAAAGTTTTTTTCAAACTGACAATGTTTTGACTTTCAGTAAGAAAAATTTTGGAATCTTTGGATTTAAAAAGTAGTAGGCTTTAGAAATTTGAAGATTCTGAAACCTTTTGGGGTTTTGGAATATAAATTTTAATGTAACAGATGTACAAATGAATTTTGTTAGCGAAAAAAAACTTGCCTCAAAATATCCCTGCCAGCCGCAAATTACCATGACCCATATTTATGTAAACACTTTCATCATAAAACAGACATCTCGTTGAAAATAAAATCAAATAAATTTTTTTTTTGTTCGATTTTATTCTCCAATAATTTTCACACGTAAATATGTAAAAAAATCCTAAAATCTATCAAAAATTGAGGTCACTAGATTGAAGCGCGCAAATGTCACACGCTAAAAAAAATACGCGCAAAATTTAAACGCTAAAAAAAATGCGCGCAAAAAAAAACGCGCAAAATTTAAACGCGCAAATGTCACACGCTAAAAAAAACACGCTAAAAAAAATAAGCGCAAATTTTAAACGCTTAAAAAAATGCGTGTAAAAAATTACGCGCAAAATTTAAACGCTAAAAAAAATGCGCGCAAAAAAAAACGCGCAAAATTTAAACGCGCAAATGTCACACGCTAAAAAAAACACGCTAAAAAAAATAAGCGCAAATTTTAAACGCTTAAAAAAATGCGTGTAAAAAATTACGCGCATAATTCAAACGCTAAAGAAAATACGCGCAAAAAAAAACGCGCAAAATTCAAACGCTCAAATGTCACACGCTTAATATTCACGCGCTTATATATTTTCGCGCAAAATTCGACGCTCAAAAAATTCCGCTTAAAAAACCACGCGCAAAATCCAAACGCGCTAAAAATTACGCGCAAAGAAAATCCCGCCCAACATATTTGACATATGAGATTTATAACTTTATGAAAATCCACCAAAAAACGAAAATATTTATTACATAACAAAATTTTTTTTAAACGAATAAAAACTTTTTATTGTTTTTTCAAGGAAAAAACGAGTTTTATCTTGCATTTTCCTTTGTTTCTGCATATTTCAAAAAAACTTAGTTTTGACGATAAAGGGCAAGCAGTTTGTGATAAGAAAAAATTGTGATCCTTGAAAAATCAATCCATGGTACTTTGTAATCACGATTTTCCGTTTTAAGAATTTCGTCAACAATTGTTTGAAGTCGAGTTTTATAAGCATCAGAGATTTGATCAGAAAAAACTAGATAAATTGTTGTTTTCGTATTTTCCTAAAAGTTGGGCAAATAATTTTAAACAAAATACATTTTTAAAATCTTACTTTAATATGACCATAAAAACTTGTGATATCAAAAATTTCAGGAATTTGCATTATTTTAAATTCATCAAGGCTTAAAAAATGTGGAATTTTAAGCAATTCTTCAGCGGTTTTGGTTGTAATAATATTTAAAGAATTATTCGGTAAATTGCTAAAAAATAATTAGTAAGAATTAATTTATAAAAATTGTTACATCTGTTTACAACATATAACACATGAAAAACAAAAACTATTTTGAAAGTTTCATTTTCAAAAAATAATCATCAAAAATTGGAAATTTCTGACACTTATAAGCGCTTTGTAGTACACTTATTGAGCAAAAACGCCTATAAGTGCCAGAAATTACCAATTTTTGATGATCATTTTTTGCAAATGAAACTTTCAAAATAGTTTTTGTTTTTCATGTGTTATATGGCGAAAAATGTCAAAGAATAAAAAGAAAGCCAAAATTTTCTTTCTTTTTTTGATTGTTTCAATAAAAGATAGCCATTGTCTTTTTTTTTTAAATTTTTTTCGAATATTTTAGCTTCGTAAATGTTGTAAATATTTTCTGATTCAAGATAATTCTTGAAAGTTTTTAATTAATATACAAAAAATTAAAAAAAAAGAATTTGCAACAGTTTGCAATAATTTTCATTAATTAAAAGTTATTGAGTTTCTATAAATCAACTATAAAACTTTAGAAATTTTAAAGGATAAAAATGCGAGAATTAAAAAATAGTTAAAAAATTGGAAATGTTAATGTAAAAATAATTATGTAAAAACAAATATTTGTGCAATTCTCTCAAAAATCGCAACTATATCTTAATCATTCAAAATTTTTTTAATGCCAAATTTTTTTAAAAGTTTACAGTATAGTTTTTATGTTAGTTTTTTATGAAAAACGCCGTTTATTACCAGGTCTTAATTTTTTGTGTTGATGGATTTTCGATCAATGTTCCGACTTTTATTTGATTTGGTCTCAAAAATACATAATTTAAGAAACAGAAAAATTTTTTCATCCATATTAAAAAAACTTTATTGTCCTTTTTTTCTTCCATAAAATGCAAAAAGACATGCTTTTTTTTGTGGCTATAACAGTGCTGTTTTCTCAAAAATAATAAGAACATATAATTTTTGAGAACAGAAGAAATGAAAGAACACTCCATATATTTCAAAAACTGTTTTAAAAATATTATTTTTAGTAATAACATTTATATTTTTTGCAAGAAAAATGAAAGGTCGTAAAAGGTTTATAAGTGTTACTGAAAAACTGTAAAAATGCAAGACAGTAATTATGTAGGCGCTAAAAACAGGTGGTTTTTTTGAATTTATTCAAATAAAATAGCTATTAAAATAAATTACCACTTTTTTAAATTCTTTCAAAAAAAAATTGTATTTTTTTGAAAAAAATTTTAATTTGAAGCTTGGAACCAGGAAACAGACAAAGTTAAACATAGACTGCAAATAAAAGTCAAGAAAAAAAAGTTTCTAGAACTTTTTCAACGGGGTCGCATTTTGCTATACACATCAATTCCTTTTTTGGTAAAAAAGTCTATCTTAAAAAAAATAGACTCATTGGCGAAAAGTTCCTCTACAAAAATAGACTTTTTTTGTTTCCTGCTTGGAACGTTTTTCCTTTATTTTTAACATTCAAAAAATTGAAATTTTCCATTTTTTTAACATTTGAGTATTTCTAAAATGTCTTCTAAAAAGAATGAAACACAATCAATTAATTACTATTATTGTACATTAATGGATGAATTAATTGAAACTGAAAATTTTTGGGAATGTTTTTCTTATCAGTTACCACGGATTTTCCAATCAATTGGAATCGGTTATATATGTGCAGGGCTATCTGTTATCCTTATCATAATATCAATATTTGGAAAAATAAAAGATAATTATCGTTGGTTTATTTTGAATCAAGCTTTATGGGATTTATTTGTATCATATGATTATATATGTGATGCATTTTGGGGTCAACTTACTCCCTCAATAAAAGTTCCACAAGCAACATGTTTTTATTCTGGAGGAAATAAGGCACCAGGTTCTTTATTGAATTATATTTCAAATATTAAAACTAATGAAGCTTCTATTATGGTATTTATGTTATCACTTTCAAGATTTATAGCTATATATTTTTATATCTTTAATAAAAGATTTAGTACAACTTTTTCTACGATATTCTTTATTGCAACTTTTGATATTTTATTTATTGTTATTGTAAATTTAAAAAATGTTTCAAAATTTTTTTATTCCAAATCTAATCCTGAACTATTTGCAATATTAGATTTCATAAAATTCATATTTTTAGGATTATGTTTAATTTTATCACTGATATTTACAATTATGATTTTATTAAAAATATCTTTAAACCTTAAATTTCAATTACAACAACAAGATCGCAAAAAAAGTATTGCCTCACTTCGAATTGCATTTGTGCTACTTTTTCAATGTTTTACTGTATCAATTCTATTTGCATATATTTCAGTGTATGATGTATTAACAAATTTAATTCCAAATTTTAAATATCATTTTTTGGGTCAATCTTATACAGTATATTTTCCACAATGGTTGCAATTATTGAAAAATAATCAACAATCAATTAATATTATTAGAATGTTATTAGATTCTTTAGCGGTACTATTTGTTTTAACAGGTTATCGAAATAGTATATCTTTTGTTGGCAAAACTTTAAAAGAAATTACTTCAAAAATTTATTCAACTTCTTCTTCTACTTCAACTGTAATCATAATCTCTCAAGCATCTGCTTCTATGAACAATAGACAATAATACATGGCAAAAAGCCAAAAAATTATTCAAAGCTTAAACAATTTATTTTTTTCTGTTAAAAATTTGACCTCCAACTTTTGATTTAATTCGAAAATTAATTTATAATTGACTACCACTTATGTTAATATTAATAGGATTTAATTTTTTTACAAAAATATTTTGTTTCAATGAAATAAAGTAATAGAAAAAAAATGTTATAGCCGAGCTTTTATAACAAGATGAAGTATTTATCCCAACAGCAATAAAAAGCAACGACAAGAAAAGATGCATCGACTTTTGAGCAGTGCCGCAACATGGGGGGGGGGGGGGGGGGGGGGGGTGATGTGGGTGACGCGTCACCCGACCGAATTTTGAGTTCATAAAAAGACGAACAGGGAGGAGTACGTGAATTTTGTGAAAAATAATTTCTGTTATGACTGGTAAAAACGAACAAATTTTAAGAAAAAAATAAGCACAGGGGGTACCAAGGCAAAAAATGGGTCGTCACCCGACCAATTTTGGCGACCCTGCTTTTGAGGAAAGATGTGGAAGCAAGCAAAAGTCGTGCCAGGAGACAGAATAAACAATAAAGAAATATAGAAAGAAAGACAGACAGAAAAGTGTGTTTCTGCCGGATACTACACTAAAATTTTATTTTCGATTTTGCATTGTTTCATAATTTCTTACGTTTTTTTGCTTTTGATTACATAAGCTTTGACAAAAACGATGGTGATATTTTATGTAGTTGTATTTTTGCTGATAAGACTTCCATAACTCAATTTTTCATAACAAAAATGATGATCAAAGCTCATAGCAAAAAACACATATGACAAAAGATGATTTTTACTTGAAAAAACAAAAGTGCAATAGTTTAATCAGAGAATGTCACGAAATGATGATTATTGAAAATATATATAAATGCAAAAAAAATATCTTTGAAAACAATACAGTAAAAATGAAGTTTTTAGCCCTTTTATTGTTTTTTATTTTCTGTAAAAATGTTGAAGGAAATCTTGGATTTGATACAACCCAATACATAAGTCTTCCACAATTTAAATGTTTACTTCAAAACAATTATACATATTTTATTGCAAGAATTTGGACAATGACAGGTGTTGTAGATCAAACAGGAATAATGAATCTTCAACAATCAACACAATATTATTCATCATCTGCAGATGCATATTTTTATCCATGTCTTTTAGGAAATTGTTCATTAGCTTCTGATCAAATAAAAGAAGCTTTAAATGCATTATCTTATGCAAATGTTACAATTAAAATTTTATGGCTTGATATAACATTTCCTATTTGGACTGATATTCCATCATATAATCAGCAATTTATTCGAGATTTAATTATACAAGCACAATTAATGAATGTTAAAGTTGGAATTTTTACAAATAAAACAAATTGGGCTAAAATTGTTGGTGTTAATTGGGATGGTGCATCACATTTACCACTTTGGGAAACTGATTGGAATGGACGACAAGTAAGGAAATTACAGAGCTGGACAACCCCCAAAACAAATTCTATTTATACTCAAGGGCTGCAAGATTTAAAAAACTGTTTGTGGGGACCGATAGCATATATTATCGGATTTTAAATTGTGGTTTTTGAATTTCAACCGTAACCGTCTAAAAATTTTGGTCCCACAGCGAAAACCTGAAAAAGTCGATATTTTCGTTTTTCGTGAAAATGACATTTGGGATGGCTAGAGGAACTCTATAGAAGGCTCTATGCCAAAAATCTCGAAAACAATGTTCTTCACGGAATTCGAAAACTTCGACTTTTTCATGTTTTCGTTGTGGGACCAAAAATTTCCAAGCATTACCGTAGAAATTCCAAAAACACATTTTCAAATCGTATGACATAGGCAAACAGTTCTTTTATGTCTTGCAGCCCTTGAGTATAAATGAAATTTGTTTTGGTGGTAGTACAGCGTGACCACCGTGTAATGGGATTTTCGTGATCTGGTATTTAAAAAACTGAAACCCTTAACACTTTTCTTCTTCCTCTCCGTCAGATCAATTTTTTTGATGTTCGCCGCATTCTTCAATTTTGGTTTGCCCCTTCTTCCCTAAAAATGCTGGACAATCTCTTGTTTATTTGAGATGTTTAAAGGTTGCACATTTTTGTTTTAGGATTTTGTTGGATTTGTATCATTTGGAGGATGGAAAACCCCAACCATGCATCAATATGCTGGTAATGCTGTTCTCTGTGGAAAAACTATTAACAAAACATGGTTTCCAAAATAATAAAACTAATTTTTTTGACTAAATTTTTTTCAATCGATATGTCGATTTTCTCGCTGTTTTATAGCTCTGTAAATGCAACATAAAATTGTCGATTTTGTTGGTAAAATAAAGTTTCAAAGGGAATTTAGTATTTCTACAAATAATATTGGATGGATTTTTGATAGTATTAGCCCGCTTGAAAATCTGAAAGATTTAAATTTGCATAATAAAAAAATTTTAACACTTTTTATTGGATTTGAAAATTTTCAAAAATTTTACAGATTTAATATGGAAGCGAGTAAATTTGAATACAGTAATAATTTAAATGAAACTTACAGAAACGACTACCGCAAAATTTACGAAGTTTTAATACATCGAAAAATAATATTTGCAATTTTTCATGTCAATAAAGTCAATTAAATAAAAATAAATTAACAGCAAAAGACTGCAAATTGGAATGGATTTGCCCAAATTTATTTCTTAAAGCAAAAACTATAAAAAAAAACTGAAAGGAAAAAATCGGATATTGTCTATGAGCATTACTAATTACAGCAACAATTATTATTGTCTGCAAATGCTGGACGATTTTCACGCTTACATTAATCTAAATCAATTCATAACTTTTTGACAAAATATTGGATAAAAAATAAGGTTACAATAAAATATACCATTGCTCTATTTTCTAGTCGCTTTTTCATTAAACATAAATGCAATTTCGATGAATGAACATTTCATTTTGTTACTTCTTTTTACAAAATATGGCTAAAAATGTCAAACAAAAAAAAGGAAGCCAAAATTGGTGAACGGTCAAAAAAATAAAGACAAAAAAAAAACCGGACAAAAAAAATATTTATCAAAGGCGGCAAAAAAGCAGCACTTTCATAAATATTTGTTTTGTCCGGTTTTTTTTTGGACTGCTGCTAGCCCGAACACTAGCCGAATTTTTGAGGGTGGTTTTTGTGGTGCACATTAAAGTGTGTTAACACAGTGCTGGTTTACAAGAAAGCCTTCATATGATTATTTTTATAGAGTGTTCGAAGGGTTGGAATTCGTTTTAACCTCGGATCCACCGAGCATCCACTTTTTACGTCTTGGTGCTGACGGCTGGAATTCGTTTTAACCTGGGTTCCACCCATGGAATTCATTTTAACCTCGGATCCACCGAGCACCCAGCCCCACCGCCCCAATGGCTGCTGAGGAATCCAACCCGGAATCTTCCGGGTTTTCATCAACAGCACGTCCGAGGGGGAGTCGAGCCGGGATCCTTCCGGTCGACATTCCTCAGCACTAACCACTAGGACAGGGAGGCAATTTGTCTTTATTTTTTTTGTCCTAGCGCCGCCAAAATTTTCTTTCTTTTTTGATCATTTCAATAGAAAATAGCCATTTTCTATTTTATAAAAGTTTGTTTTGAATATTTTAGTTTCGTAAATGTTATAAATATCTTCGGATACAAGATAACCCCTAGAAAGTTTTTAATTTATATTAGTTGTAAAATTTCATCATAATTTACATTAATTAAAAGTAATTGAGTTTTAACTATTAAGCATAAGAAATGCTAAAGGATATAAATGCGAAAATTAAAAAATTGTTTCAAAAGTGGGAATATGTGAAAATAATGTAAAAATAATTATGAAAAAACAAATAATTCAGTAATTCTGTCAAAAATCGCAACTGTAATTTAATCACTCAAAATTTTTTAATGCTTTTTATTTTTCAAAAGTTATTCTTTTTATGGTTTTTTTGAAAAAAATTGTTTAATTTAATTAGGAAAAGATTGTGATAAAAAGTTTTTGCTAAAAAATGGTAAGCTAATTTTGATATTTTAACAACTATCACTGATCATTTCATCGGCAAAATCAATTCTATCAAAGAGGTCACAAAATGTAAATATGTTATCCATAATTTAACAAGAACTAAAATATTAAATAACATTAAAAAACATTTAAATTTTCGTTAATGTAAATTGAAATACACCATTAATTTTTTATTATTGCTTTTTTCTTTTCAACTGTTAATGAAAAAATTAAAACACACCATTAGTTTATTTTAATAGTATTTTTTCAGTGTTATAATTTAACACATTTTTCTTGATGAAAATACCAAACCAAAAAAAAAATTAAACCCAAATATTTAAATATTTCGTCAATGAAAGCTCCCTTTTTTTAAACAACGTTTTTTCAAAGTGTCCTTTCGTAGTTCTTTCGTAAAAAACAAATTTCTTTCAAAAAATTATTAATGGTTTTTTCTAATGCATTACTTTTAAATGTCAGACGTTGCAAAAAAAAATTGAGCAAAAAAGATGTTGTTTTCGTTTGCTTATGTTTCCGAAAGAAAGATTTGTCAATTACAAATGCAGTCAATTTTTCAAAAATATGTAAATATTTGTTCATTTTATTTTTTCGTTCTTTTTTTTATTTGGATATAAAAATTGCAAATTAACTTTTAGAATTTAGCGATTTTTGGAAGTTTTCCTTTAAATTATGTTTATGTACTTATAAGTTTTTGAATTTTTTAATTCTGCATTGGCAGAAAAGTTTCCACGATTTTTTGTGGTCTGAATTTTAAAGTGCCATATGTACAAAATACAAAAAAAGATAAAACTCGAAATTTGGTATTTTTCTAAGAATACATTTTAAAAAAAAAGCAATGTCATTCTTTCAACAGTTTCTAATTTCTGAAAATAAAGGAATTGTATTTTGATGTTTTATTATTGCAAATTTTATGTCTTGAAAAAAAATAGGTTGCTGAGAAACTATGTGAAAAACGATGTGAATTGCCAGAAACACACAATTTTAAAAAAAAAATCAAAATGTTGTATTTTTTTTGAATTTGTGTTTACGTTGTTAGCGCTTCAACTCACATGTACTCTTTCAATTTTTGTGTCATTTTTCATTTTTTACAAAAAGGGTGTGAGAGAATTCCCACCAAAATGCAAGCCATAATACAAATTTAAAGCAGCAGAAAAAAACATGACAGGCTTTTTTGTAATTATTTTTGTATAGCTTTTTATCACTCTTTTAAAATTAAAAATAATGGCACCATCTCCATGGCTTTTATTTGTTGAATATATTATAATATTACTTGGACAATTTTGTTGTTGTTATATTTTTAGTAAAGTTATATTTAAACGTTGGAAATCTAATGATTCTTCAATTTCATCGCCGTGCATAATTTTTTATTTTTATGTTCAAATTTTTTCTTCTGCAATTACATTTATTCATATGATATATTCACTATCATATTGGAGGCCATATCCAATTGAACAAAATGCATTTTTTTTATTTTATCTTGGAACGATTCAAGTTTTATGCACAATAAATGCTCCAATTTCTGTTTTTTCGCTTGGGCTTGATCGATGTTTATGCGTTTTATTTCCAATGAAATATACAAAACTTGAAAATTCATATCCAAAATATTTTGCAATTTTAATCATGTTTGGACTTTCTGCATTTTCAATGATAACATTTATTATTCCAACATATCCAACTACTTCAACAACATTTTGTTTAGTAATGGGTTGTATGGTTCCAGCAGGGGCAATAAATATCTTTTATTATCTTCGATGTTTTACTTCTGCTTTATTATTTCTGAATGGCATTATTTTATTTGCAGTTATGCGCTGGAAACTTTCAGTTACACAAAAACAAAATAAAAAGGTTTGTAGAAGAAGGAGTCCAGGTGCCATGTTTCAACATCTTAGTGAACATATAACACGAGTCGACAAACTAAAAAAAACGCCATTTAACAAATGTGCTTTCCGCGCGGGACCAACTTTTTTGTCTTTTTTGCAAAAGCAATTTTTTTATCGAAAAGGTTTTGTAAAAAATGTATGTTAAATATCATCTCATGATTTGATTCTACTAATATATGTTCTTCAATATTCTGACAACGATTATTGATAAAAAAAACACTTAAAAATAATCAACATCGAGAAAAAAATGATAAAGATTATCACTTTTTTGATGAAAAAATTGCTTTGGGGCTGTCCAAATATTACGTCATCAGGTAGGGAAGGGTGAATGACCCTGCCGCATTTGATGTGCGGCAAAAAGTGTCTTTGATGTGGAGGGGTAAATGAGGAGTTGGTGATGACGTAATATCTGGACAGCCCCTTTTGCAAGAAAAAACAAAAAAGTTGGTCCCAAGCGGAAAGCACATTTGTTAAATGGCGTTTTTTTTAGTTTGTTGACTAGTAATAAACATGGCATCTAATTATGTGCACTATGTGTGGGTTATACCGAACTTGGCATCTGAATACCTGAATATCACTTGAAAATAATTTATTTTTTTTAAAACTAAAAATTTTAGTTTAACAACACTGTTCTTTATACGTTGCTTATAACATTATTTCTGGATTTTGCACCTCATATTTTAAGTACCCTATTTTTTGCAGTAAGTTTTTTATGACTTTTACTAAACTTTTAAATCTTCCCATTTTTGCTCCTTTTTTTTAAAACACAAAAAAAAGATTCCAACTAAATTTTTAGATAAGCGGTGAAAATTTGGTAGCTTATGCAGGATCATATTCAACTGTAATGGCATCAATTGAAAGTGGAGTTTGTGCTTTATTTTATAGAAATATTTACAAACATACTTCAACAAAAGTCACTTCACTACCACTCAATCGCTCTACGAATGTAACAAAATAATGCTAAGAGATTTTTATATCATTGTCATCGAGAAGATTCAAAGTTATTTATGTAAAGTCAATTGTTATTGAAAAATTGAATACTTATTATTTTTCCTATTTTCACTAATGTTTTTACTTTCTCAGGCACGCTGGAATCCGGTATTTAGCCAAAAAATGCTTTGTCACTGTGTTTTTCTTTTCATTTTTTTGTTAAAAAAACGTGCATTATCTTTTGTGCCACTGTGCCAAATCTTATATTAGTTTTTTACATACAATTTTTTTCCAAAACTCTCTGTTATCCCATTCATGTTTTTATGCTGATTAAAAATATTAATATATAAAAGCATACAAATTTGATATAACTTCACGCATAGTTGTTAAAGATATTTTTTTCGTTTTTTCATTTTTTTAAAAAACGAAAATTCAAATCAATTTTTTTTTTAAATTAAAAATTAGAAATATTTTTCAACCAAACAAAAGATGCACAAAAGAACAATGAAAAAAGCCTAACTTAATACAAAACAAATTTGCAAAAAAAAGTGCCGATTGTCTCAATTTGAATAATAACATTAAAGTAAACATTTTTTAGCGACTTATTTTATAAACTGCCACCAAATTAAATACTTTCTATTTTAAATAGACGCAACAAAACAAAACATGTAAAAATCAGGGAAGTTTTGTTAATGTTTTCACTTTCTCAGGCACGCTGGAATCAGGGCTGTCCGGAACAAAAATTTTCATCCGGAACACGGAACACGGAATTCCGGATTTTTTTTTTGTCTGGAATCCGGAAAAATCCGGAACAATCCGGAACAAATTTTTTCAAACCCTATATAAAAGGCGAAAAAATTTTTTGCGTCTATTAAATATCAAAAAACGATCATAACAGGTAGTACTTTAAGAAAAGTGAAAAACTTTAAAGTATAGAAGAAGTTTTGGTTTTTGTATTTATTTGTTTCTATTTAAAAAAGTAAGCTGTGCTAGAGTTGTGAATTTTTAACGTACTCCCCCCTTTGCCTGTTTTTGTTCCGGATTCCGGACCAAAAAATCCAGAATCCGGAACACGGAATCCGGAACGCAAAAAACGTCCGGAATTCCGGATTTCCGGAACACGGTCCGGAATTCCGGACAGCCCTGGCTGGAATCAGGGAAAAATAAAATGAGTTTTAAATGAAATACAAAAGTCAAAATTTGTTTCTGAATTTTGCATTTTTTATATAGAAAAAAGAATTGTGAAAAATTTTTCATTAATAATTAAATCAAAATTTGTTGTTGAAAAAATTACATTTTTTATTAATGGTTTGTATCAAAAATGCTTTCTTTGGCTTCAGAATTTTTTTAAAAGTGATTTTTGGTTACAAAACTTTTATTCACCTATTTAATTAAAGAATGTAAATTGATATTTTTATAAATATTAAAATATTCAAAGAAATTTTTTGCAAGAGATAGCTTTTACAAAATTTAACAATAATGTAAACAGAATTTGAAGTAGATAACGAAATTAATTTAAAAAAAAATATTTGTTTGTAAGAAAAAAATAAGTTTTTTTAATTTGTCAAAATATTTTTCCTTTAATATTTCCGTTTTTATTCGAAAACAGATATCAGAAATATGAATAATGAATAATATAAATAACCGATACTTTTTTTTCTGCATACAAAATTGATAATGCACAAAAGAAAAGAAAACATAGCTCATAACAAAAAAAGCTCTCTTAATGCAAACAGTACTATTTTCTGCAGACGACGCAAATATATAACAAAAAATGTGCAAGAGAAAAAAGACATTTTATCACTGACATAAAAAAATAAGATACTTCTTCTATTGAAAAAAAAAACAGGCAACATAAAAAAAAACAAAACTGAAAACACCGCATTTATTCAAGATTTTTTGCTTTTTTTGGCTGGCTTTTTTTAAAAAATCAGTCGAAAAAGCAAAATATATTAAAAAATCAAAATTTGAATATTTTTTGTAAAGGAATTATAGCATAAATTTCTGAAACAATTTTTATGTTTTGTTGTATTACTGTAAACCATATTAGCTGATAAAGAAAATGAAAAAAAAACATTAATAATTTTTGCTTGTTTTCAATTAAACTCATGTAATTATTTGAAAATATCAATCTTTCCACATTTTTTAAAACAATATTGTAAAAGTAAATTTTTGAGGTTTTAATTGTGAACACACAATTTAATGATCTCAAATTTTATAGTTGTATAAATAATATAAGTTAGGGAACTTATGTATCTTTCAAAAAAAAATTTAAGCTTTCGTGTTTCTTAATAAAACCTTTATCGCAATCAGTATTTTCAAGAAGAATATTTTTTGGATGTGGAAGAATGTGAGCTAATTCCTTCAAAAATATTTTAAAGCCGATTATTTAAAAAATTCAAAGTAAAAGTATTAAGCGATTATAATTCTAGAAATTAAAGGACAAACTTGTGATTTCCAACAACTTTTCTTTGACTATAATTTTTCACTCCGTTTTTTATGCAATGATACAAAAGCGTAATTTTGTTGTTTTTTTTTTAATATTACAACAGTCGTTTCTACCGCAATTTTTTATCCAAGGATAAATATTTCGGGTACCGATCCCGTGCATCTTCATAATGAAGGAGAAATTGTATATTTGACATCACTTCAAGATTACATGGATAATACAACAAAATCATGGCATTGGAAATTTGATGGTTATGATGAATTTGGATTTAAAGTTGTTTTTAATGTATTTAATGCATCATTTATAAAAGAATTTTATGTTGAAAATTCTACTGATCAGTTTATAAAGTAAGTGACTTAGTTAAGTGTTATGAAAATTAGTTTATTCAATACCCTCTTTAAAAATCATTGACAAGAAAGGGGTTGCGTCTCATAATTTTTTGGATTTGTATTGATCTTTTGCTAAAGCGCTTTTGTCGCCACACGCAAAAGCGGCAAGAGATCAAAGAGTGTGTCCCCATTTGCAAAAATTTTTTCTCGGCCCGATTTTGCTCCATTTGCATGCAAACATTTAAAAAACTTTCTAATTTTAGCAAAAGAAGTGCAAAAGTAGGTCATCCATATTACAACCCTGACAATTATATCAGCATATATTTATCACAAAAAGAAGAATCTGAATCTTCATTTTTTGTTTTGTATGTTTCACTTGTTGAAAAGAATT
Source organism: Panagrolaimus sp. PS1159 (assembly GCA_963922195.1). NCBI lineage: Eukaryota > Metazoa > Nematoda > Chromadorea > Rhabditida > Panagrolaimidae > Panagrolaimus > Panagrolaimus sp. PS1159. The sequence continues at coordinate 657,554 of CAWUHW010000005.1, forward strand.
TTATTCAAATTATCCCTGATAACTGGTTATGTCCAGTGTTTCCACTCACTCCTAGTTCCGTAAGGACATGGTTTATAGACACTTGGGCCTGGATCGCAATTGTAAATATTCATTGCACTTTCAATTTAACAGTATCATATAATACCGAAGTAGATGTATATATTGGGCCATTAGCTATTGAGCCAAATGTTGATTTTTTACAGTACATCTATGATAATATAACTGTGAAAATTGAAAATACAACATTTGCCAATTCGATTTTTAACAGATTCACACTTTTAAGTTATTCAGATGGAAGAGACAAAAATTATTTTTGGGAATTTATTTGTGATGGTTCTTTTCCAACATATGGGACATATATTGAATTCACTGAAATACGTAAGCATTTTAATAAAATTAATCTCAAAAATATTTTATCACTTATAGCATGCAGTTGTATTTCGGATCCTATCCCATGTACAGAGAATTCATATTATGGAATCATGGGTCCTGGAAATGGCCGATATTGTGGTAGTTTGGAATGTAATATTACTGTAAGAATGCCTTTTATGACCTATAAAAATTTGAATTCGTAGAAATTTGCCAAATTAAAAACTTCATCCTTTATTGGTATTAGCACGAGAAAAAAAGTAATGATGTAAAAACCCTCACGGTGATGCAACATCACCGATAGTGATGACAAAGTTATGAACCCACCACTGTTGCGTAACTCGTCGAAATGAGACAATGATGAGTTCATCACTTTGGCATCACTATCGATGATACAGCATCCCCACAAGGGTTTTTCCATCACCACTTTGTTTTCAGTGAATTTAAACCAGTTAACAAAAGAATTCCATTTTTAATAATCTCGAATACGAAGTCGGAGTCACATAGAATCAAATCTGGAGTTGCTCCGTCTATACTCTGGCGGCATTTTTTCTGAAATAAGTAAATGTAACTCCGGAGTAGGAATAACAACAACATTACTGCTTCTATTATTTCAGATTCTTCCATGCTATTCTGATGTAACATTACTAACGTTAAAAATCCGAGATTGTTATATACAAAATATGATTCAAGAAATTGATAATTATGATATTTTTACCGTATATTCAAATGAAGAAACAGTATTAGAAATTAATTATTTTAATAGGCTTCGACAAAATTTTTCTGTAGAATTGAATCCATCTAATGTAAATACACTTCATGCTGTAACATATAATTCACAAATTGCAAAATGTTTATCGATAACAACTGTGAGGGCACAAGGTAAAAAAGTTTTGAACCAAAAACTTTGATATATTTATTTTATATATTTTTAGTTCCTTCAACTAATTTTACCATAACTTTAACATTATCAAATCCATTTTTTATTTATGATAGCGGCGTTTTTAACTCTATTATTGTTAAATCGGTGGGAGAAAAATGTTTTGCTTAGATTTTTCTATTATTCATAACATTTTTAAGGATTTTTTAAATGATACACTTATTATATACAGTAACCGTGAATATGGTTTACCTTTTTATTATAATGATAGTTTTTCTGTAAAAATTATCAACAAAAATTGATAAGTTATCTTTGACCTTTTACCGCTTTTGCCGCTGAATGCTTTTCTAAACGTCTTTATAAAAATACAATTAAATTATTTGCGGATATAAGCTTTGACAAATATTTTTCAGTTTTTCTGACTACAATCTTCGAACATGTATAATATCAAACAATAATATTGCCATTTTTGTTCCACCTGATACTCAATATTATCCAATTTTAACAATTCAAGCTGCAAAATATCATCCAAGGGGATGTGTTTTTAGCAAAAATATTTTTACAACTGAATTAAATATTGATGTTCCAATTACTGTAATCGCAACATCCGATGATTATTGCATTTCAACAATTTTAATTAATACTAATCCTGTTAAAGATCCACGAGAAAATCATGGATCTAAATATGATAGAGGACAAATGCCATATTATTTTTATCATATTACACATATTTGGACGAATGCAAAAAATGAAAGTGTTAAATTTTTTGCTGGAATTGATAACTTAATTTTTGAATTTAAGTTCGTATTTTCAACATAGAATTTTTCTGTTAAAAAATTGGGCGTTATAACGACATTTTTTATAATTTCGAGAAGAGGAGGAAAAAAATAAAATATGAAGCTACAGACATGAAACTTTCAGGATATGCTACAATTCGGTTGAAAAAAACGAAAATTAAATCCGTTTTCGTTCAACTTGCCACATATTGCAACCATAAAAAAATTTTTTTTGAAAATTATGCAAATTTTATTCTATAAGATTTGCATAAAGCCCCTGAGGCACTTTGAACTAAAATGGATTATATTTTCCTTTTTTTCAACCATATTTTAGCCTATGCCAGGGATTGAAAATGAGGCCGGCCGGCCCGGCCCCGGGCCGGGCGGGCCTTAGTAATTCTGGCCCGCGGGCCGGCCGGGCCGCGTTAAGAAGCCCGCGGGCCGGCCCGGCATTTTTTTCAAATTTTGTTTTTTGGTAGTTTTTATGTTTGTGGTGTGCGCAGGACGCACTTTTTCTTTTCTCATCACTATGAATCATTGTTATATTAATTCATATTGATGAGAAAAGATGCAAAAAACTATTTTTTGCAAGCTGCAGGTTTTGAAAAATATTCTAAAAAACTTTTAAAAAAACTTGAAATATTTTAGGGCCGGCCGGGCCGAGAAAATTCCGACGACGGGCCGGGCCGGCCGTCATATTTTAGGCCTCGGGCCGGGCCGGCCGACTTTTTCGGCCCGATTTTCAATCCCTGGCCTATGCTGAAAGTTTCATGTCTGTAGCTTAAAACTTAACTTTTTTTTTCCATTTTTGTTCGAAACTCAAAAAAATATCGTTTTATTTCACATAGAGTTTATTTCTGATTTTTAGAAAGTTTTTGGAAAAACGATTCAAATTTTTTAATCTTCATACATATTTTTTAGTTCCAAAACAACAAAGACATGGACAACCGTTTATTTACTTTCCCAACATTATGCAATAAAAGTTCCAAAAGAGACAACTGTCTTTTTACATTTAAAAAGGCAAAATATTGATTTTATGCCAAATTTTGGTACTGCAGCACCCTATCCCAATACATTTATTTCACATATTTTTGATCCAAATTATTCTGCTATTATTGATACACCCTTATATGGCATTTCTAAAAGAAGCTATTTATATGTAAACAAAATTACATATTATTTTGGAAATTTTACTTTAAAATTTACAACACTTTTTTATCAAATGTCAGCAAATGAAAGTGTTTCATTTATTTACCCCAATAAACCAGATATACGGTAATAAAAATTTTTTTGAAAATTTTGAAAATAATAAAATTTAGTATTAAAAAAACTGGGGATGTTTTTATTTTCAATGAAAGTAATATCACATTACAGTATTCTAAGGAAGATAACTCGCCTGCAAGTAATGGAGCAATATTTTTGATAGAAGTTATTGATAAAAGTACTTTAAATGAAAAATAAACTGATAATTATTATTGTGTTTATGTCTGTTTTTATTTTAAAAACGTTCAATAAATTAAATTTGGAGAAGGGTTTTTGTGTCAATTTTTTGAAAAATATTTTTTTAAATTAAAAAAATTTCAAAAAGTATTTTCGTATATGAGCACAGTATTGAACTAACAAATTAAACAAAACATTTGATACATTTATTGACCAATAGCTCGCACGTTTTATCAATTTGAATTTATTGTTTCCATAAATATTAATGCTTTACAAGGTAAAATTTTGCAAGGATTCCAATTACAAAAAAATTGAATTAAATCATTTTTTATAACAATGCTATCACCGATATTGAATAATTGCGTTTTTTCATAGGTGGAAAATGAGTAAAGATAAATTGGAAAATTTGGAGTTAATTCTATCAATGTAAATTTTGCAGGATATATGCTTATGTTATATGCTGCAGTACATTCAATCATAATATCTAAAAATTTGTGTTAAATTATTTAGTAATTATGTAATAAGAATTCGGATTCTTTAGCTATTTTTTGGAACTAACCAAATATTACATCTAAAGTATATGTGCCGAATGAATTTGATGGAATAATTGTTTTTAAAGGATATTCATTGACATTTAAAATTTTGTCATTAAACAAGGTTTGAGATAATTCTATTGTAAATGCGCATCTTTTTGGAATTCTTACAAAATAAACTTTTGTGGATAAAATTATATCTTTCACTGAATTTGAAGTAATTTTGCTGAAAATATGCGGTAAATTACAAATGAAAGAAACTCGGAAAATAAATAATTTCAAATACAAGGTGAAATAAACTATTATTATTACACCATTAAAATTTTTTAACCAAACGCAGTCCGAATTTGACGATTGAAAGGGTGAAATTATTCATGTTAAGACCAATTTTGTGTTTGAAAACATCAAACAAAAAGAGAAATTTTTGTTTTTATTTGCTCAACTTTTATGTCCCTTTCCCTTTCTCTTTCACATCTGAATCAAGGCGAATTTTTTTTCCTTTCTCGAAACCCTTTTTGGCTGCCCCTTTAGCGCAGTCGATGCGCCCCAGGCTAAGACGCAAAATGAACGAAAAGGTTCGATGGCTGTCGAGCGCCAGTCGAAAAAAAGTTCAATTAGTCAAATTTTGTTAGAAAAATAAATTATTTATTGATTGCATTTAAAAAAACTATAAATAAACAAAAAATGTGTTGAAAATTTGTAAAAAAAAACAAACTATTTTCTTTTTTTTCAACTGGCTCTCGACATGCATTGAACTTTTTCGTTCATTTTACGTCTAAGCTTTGGGCGCGCGTTCAACTGCGCTAAAGGGGCAGCCAATGAGGGTCTCGAGAAAGTAAAAAAAAAATTCGCCTCTTTCCCTTTTTGATTCAGACGTGCTTTTTGTTTGATGCGTTCAAAGACAGAATAGTCTCAACACGAATGATTGCACCCTTTTAGTCGTCAAATTTCGACTGCGAATTTCTATGGTCACTATATTACTTAAATTCATATATCATATTCTTTTGTTCAATTCCACTAAAAATTTTAACATTTTCAGAAACAGCTGTTGTCCATAAATTTAAAACATGATAACTCGTATTTGTCAAAATTGTTATAATGCATGGTTCATCAGTAATTGATAATGCTGCAATAAAAACATACGGTCGACCTTCTGTTATGTACATGTTATTAAATAAGCATCCACCATAACTTTCTGAAAAAATGCATTCATAAATTGTTAAGTTTAAATACTAATTTAAAAAATAACTTGAATTTTGAAAAGCAAGATAGCTTTGTGGAATATCATCTACTTCACCTCCATCTGTTTCTGTTTCTGCTGTGCTGATAAATATTTTCGCAATATTTGTTTGACATTTGTATGCAGATGTAGTGTATGGAATAAAACTAAATACTATGTTTTCATTAATTTAAATTTCTTATTTTAGGCTTTTCATTCTGTAATTACAGATATAACTCAATAATTAACAAATGGTACATCATTAGTTAAGTTACGAGAATTTTAAAATTTCTAGGTATAGGGTTACGGAATTTTTTAGATGAAAAGCGGTACACAGCTTTGCAAAATCGCAAACGCTTATGTATAAAATATTTTACATACCAATTTTTATGGGATAAAACAGCCGTAAAATTTTCATTTTCATATAATTGATTATGTACTAGAGCACTTAAAATATTTGAATAAATTGTAAAAGTTTGATTTTTAGCAATCTTAAAATTTTTTGTTTTATCAAATTATATATTAAAAATATTACAAAATTTTCTGATAATTGAACACTTGCAAGACCGTTGTAGAATATATAAATTGACTGAATATCAATAACAAAAATTGAATTTATGTCATTCATGTATAAATTTAAATCAATTTTTTGGGCTAAAATACGTATTGCATAATTTGTAAGTTGCAATATTGACTTACGTTCAATTATAAAGGCATAAATATCGACAATGTAAAAATATTTTTCCGTCGTCGATAAGACATGAATTGTATTTTTACTTTGAGCATTAATATAAATTGTAGAATAAAAATAATTATTATAGTCATAATCTGCAACTTGCAGAATAGTTTCATCATCAGATATAATTTCAATTGAATCATAAATATTTGGACGATCATCAAATACAACTCCAAGCTCAATCATTATGAAACCATCTGGAGGAAATGCTATTATCTAAATAAGAGAAAAAATATATTTAAATAATGGATTTATTATTTACAGGTATGTAACATTCAATATTTCTACAAATATATGCTGAATATTTCATTAAATGAATGTTTGATTCATCTTCTGTAATTGCCAATGAATCTATACATCCACAGGCTAAAAAAATTTTTTTTCTTTACTATCCTGCGCATTTTTCTTTACTATCCTGCGCATGATGACGCTTTTTTTTTATTTTTCACACTAGCCGATAAAATAAAAAAAAGCGTCATCGTTGAAAAAGAAGAAAAGTGCTTTAAAAATCAAATGCAGCGAGACCGCTGCATTTAATTTTTTCAATTTTTTGAAAAAAGCGTTTAGCTTCTGGACTTTTTATCTCGGCTTCTGTTTTATTTCTTATTATTTTTTTATCTCAGTTTATTCCACGCATGCTAAAATTCAGTTCTATGAGTTTTCAAGTCTTGAAATAACCTGTAGCATATTTTTTTTTTCAAAATCTATAAAACTTTTTTCAACAAAAAAAAAATTGAAAAATCAAATGCAGCGACCTCGCATCGAAAAAACACTTCTTTTCTTTTTCAACAATGACGCTTTTTTTTTATCGGCTAGTGTTTCATCAATCCAGGCTGGAAAATCCGCATTTTTCAAATGAAGTTTCATTTTTCCTTTTAAAAATTGCTCTGTTTGCTTATCAACAACTCCATTAATTACTGATTGACGGTTGTTAAAACTTACGGATAAAATAAAACTCTAGTAAAAATCCTGCAGAAGGTAGACTTCCATCGCTAATAAATTCAAAAATAACTGTTTTTGTTGTTCCATTTCTGTAACCAGAAAATATTTCTCTATCCATTAAGTTTATTTTATCTTCGTCATTGAAAGAATTTTTGTATATTATTTTATCCACACCATTTTCAAAATCGGGTACTTGAAGAAACATTGATTGTACGTCAAATTCTGATGGAATAACCAATTCAAAAACACAATATATATTATTTCTGTAAGATTTTACATCTTTTAATAAATATCTCCACCGTACAATAATACTGCCCTCTGCATCTAATGGAGGTAAAATCTTTGCATCACATTCCCCGATATCTTTCAATTGCGTCTTTTTTACAACAGTGATATACGCTTGTAATTCAACAATATTAAAAAAAGTTTGAAATGTATTTGATAGTGTTATTGTAATTGTATTATCACTATTATAATATGGGAAATTTGATTTTGCATCTCTTTCACTGAAAATATTATTATAAAACAAATATTTAAATCACTGCCAAAATTGCAACGAAATCAAAGGTTATGCAAAAAAAAGTTTCGAACAACAATAGTTTAGGGCACGACATCCTAAACGTTAATGGCGAACAGGGCTTATGAGAAAAATGAAAAGTGGAAATCAAAAAATCAAAAAAATTTTTGTAAAAAACAAAACCGAAATCGACATTTCGATTGCGGTTTCGATTTCGGTGTTTTTCAAAATCGAAATTAAAAAAACGGATGACACTCGTTTTTGCTACAATTTTGTGTTTTATTAAAACTACATCATTTTTTTTTTCTTATAGTAAAATAAATATTTAACGTCACGAACAAAGTTTCCTTGCAAAATGTCAGCGTTGTAGAAAATTAAAGAAATTTTTTTCGATTTCGGATTTTGATTGAATAAACTCGAAATCAAAACAAAAATCGAAATATTTCGTATTTAAAATCCAAAATCGAAATCGAAATTAAAAAAAAATTTTATGTCGAAATTGAAATGTCAGTTTCGCAGAGTCCCGCTGGCGAAAAATGAATAAATTAGAAAAAGAGTGAAAACCTCAAAATTCTTGCATTAATATTCAAAAGTCGAATTCTGACTTAGAAAAAATTATGCCTTTTTAAACTTCTGAATCCTTCAGAAAATAGAAGAATTTTTTCAAAATTTTTTCCCGAGAATTATTTGCTCATTTTTAAAAAAAAAGCAAAAAAGTAAAATGTTTAAAAAGAATTTTGAATTTTTGTAATTTTTTCTACACCTTAAAATTTTTGCTCACTTTCAGCATTTCATTTGTGTCAACAAATGAAATGCTGATAGGATGAGGTCATTGCCGTTTGTGCACTTATTCCCAGACGTCCCTAGCGAGAAGAAGGTGATATCACTTAAAATTCTTACTTCAAAATTATGTCCGTTGTATTTGTAATTCTAAAATTCGTTAATGTGGAAATATTTAAAGTATCAATCACAATTTTAAAACCATATTCTGATGAAGTATAAAATTTCCATTTACACGTAAAATTTCGATAATATGGTAAATCAAAACCAGATCTAATATAAATGATATCATTTTCGTCTTTAAATCTTAATAAATCATTAACTGATTCCATGGGACACCTTGTATGCAAAATATTTTGAAACACAAAATACCCTCGGTATGCTTCAAATGCGTATACGGGTGTTAAAATATTTGTCAAATTTGTTTGAATTTGAAAAACTGAACGACCAAACTTTACAAATTTTCTGAAAACACAAATTTTTAATTATAGTTCTTGAAATATCACGAAAAACCATGCAAAATTTTGATAAAAAATTTTTAAAAAAAATTAGGCATTTTTAAAATATCTTACTTTTCATCTTCATCGTAATCTTCTCCTAAACTATAATTCCCATATGCTTTATAATAAACTAAAAGTCTAACATTTTCAGTGTCAATATTATTATTATTTAAAGCAAATTTGCATAAAAATGGTTTTCGAACGTCTGTTAATGTCATCGGAAAATTTGGCGTTTCAAAATAAATCATTTCATTTAATTCAACTAATAAATTTTCATTAAAATTACTACAATTTTTTCTCGCCCAATTATTATTAAAAAGAAACAAAATGCAAAAATATCCAAGAAAACGCATTTTTCATTTGGTTGTACACAAAATTCTTTGAAAAAAGTAATATTTTTCTATTTTAAATACACAAGGTTTACATAAAAAAAATATTACAAAAATTATCACCTTATTATTACTTCAATTTTTTTCTCTCCACATTTGCTCAAATAAGGTGTGGTGTTTAATACTTTTTAAATTTTTTATAGAAATGATTTAAGAAATTACATGGAAAATCGGACTTTTCGATAATCTTTTTATCCGATTAAAACTTTTTCTCTGACGCAACTTATAGAAGAAAAAATATTAGAAGTGCAATATTTTAAATTTTCTTTTTTCGTCGGTCTTTGAAAAAATTTTTCAGGTTTTGAAATTTTATCAAGTAAATATTTTTTTGGGCGTCAACAGTAATACTTTGGTATTAACCATGTTTAAAAATTTTTTTAAAGCCTTAAAAGCTTTTTACGTTAACTTCAGAAAAATTCTCGAAAATTTTTGAATGATGCACATGGAAATTCTTCAGTTTCCAAATTGTTTTTTTAAATTTAAAAGTTGTTTCTTTTAAAGATAAGCAAAAAAAAGTATAACAAGGAAACCGTCAGACATGATTATGGCATTTTTGAAAAACAGATATTTCATCGTATTCCCCTTATATTTAAACCTTTTCCTGCAAATTTTCAGCGGCCCGTGGGCACTTTTTTATTTTTCATATATACTATCGATAGAGTTGATCGCCTGCTACTTGAAACTTAATATTTAAATTTTAAAGGTATTTTTGAACTTTTGGCATTGTAAATAGTCCCGAATGATTTAAAATGCTTATTGGAATGTTTTTTAGACCAAAAAAGATATCTGCCTTAAAAGATTTAAATATTGAGTTTTAAGTAGCAGGCGATCAAAAATTTACAGGAATAGGTTTAAATATAAGGGGAATACGATGAAATACCTGTTTTTCAAAAATTCCATAATCATGTCTGACGGTTTCCTTGTAAGTAGAATTTGTTTATGCATTTCTTTACAATTTTTTAAAGCGTACGAAAAATATAACCGGCTCATCGTGTCACGGTATTGTTGAATTGAAAAATTTCCTTATCCATTTGCTAAATTTAAAAAAGAAATTTTGGAATGTAGAAAATTTTGAGGGGATAAATTTTGATAAAATGTTTTAATAAAAAAAAAAAGAATCGTTTTAGATGAAAATTTATTTTCTTATTTCATTATTTGTTACTGCTGGTTTTGCTGTTCCATTGTATCAACCTTTTCAAGGACAGTTTTCTGAACAAACTCTTGATATTACTTATTTGAGAGAATGCGGATATTATGATTTAAATCATGATTACTTTGCTATTATACCTTCGGCATGGTTTAATACTGTTAATCCAAATAATGAATCATTGTGCAACTTTTGTTTAAAGATTGTAACCGATGAAAAAATGTGAGCAAGATTTTGATAGTGAAAAAATTTTTATTTAAACTAAAGTTTAAAAAGAATAATGTCTTTTTTTGATTCTACAGGGTGGTTTAAGAAATTTCCCGGTTTTCTTTTGGCTGGCAAATTTAAAAGCGGCAAAATTTTAGTGCAATTTTGCCAATAAAAGAAGAATGTGATATTGTGGATGAAGGATGCTCCCGCAATCGATTTCAAATTTCTACATCAGCTTGTGATATATTTGATGGATGTGATTCAATTTCAGCAACGTTTACCTTTGTAAAATGCATTTGAAAATGTCCAACAAGTCAAGATTATTGTTGTAAAAAAATTAAAATTTTTCTCTTAAAAAAGGTAAAAATTTAAAGTATAGAAGTGCGATTATCGATAATATATTAATCTATTAAGAAAACGTGATAGAATTTTTAATCTTTTACAAAAAACAATTTTAATCACTTTTTTATACTTTTTCAATTTCTTTGTTAAAATTTAATCTAAATAAAGTCAAGCTTTTTTTTTGTATAACATAATTTTAACGATGTTTCTATATTTGTTGTTTGTTTCGGGATTGTTAAAAATCTTAGAATCGGAAGAAGTTCCATTATGTAAAAGTTTAAAATATTCTGGAAACATATTTGATTTGTATACAGGAAGTAATGAATTAATTTTTACTTATAAATTTGATATGGATATAACATTTAAAAATACAAATTTAACATTCCCAAATTTAATAAAAATTTCAAATTTTACTTATACTTTTATTTCAAATGATAATTACTTTAACATTGAACCACGATCTCCAATGCTCTTTTTATATGGAGATACTGCAAATATTATAAAATGTTCTTCTTCAGAGGATTTAGAAGAAGGTCCATGTAATGCATCATTTCCAAATGGTATAATTCATTTACATTTTGCTATTTGGGACAGTGAAAGTACCGATGATGTTGTTGATGGTTTTAGCTTTTTTGTGAATGATGGATACATTTTTGATAGCAAAAATGGTTCCTTTTTGACTAAAAATGATTCATGTCGAAATAAAACCTTGGGTAAGTTTGTTTCAAAGAATTACATATTGGAAAAATTCTTGAAATTTTTTCCAATATCTTTTTTGGTAGTAAGTTTTTGTTCGCTTTAATTATCGCACTAGCCAGTAAAAAAAAAGCGTCATCGTTGAAAAAGAAGAAAAGTGCGGGACATACTAAATGGTGGATGGACGGGTCCGGTGGAGTGGACGTCTAAACGGTGGATGGATTGCTAAATGGTGGATGGATTTTTGAAAAACAATTTTTAAAAAAAATCAGATATCCAGAAATTTTTGAAGGAGGAATCCGGAAGGATTCTGATTTGCGGATGGTGAAATTTTTCGAATTTTTTTTTAAAAATGTTTTTCCAAAATCCATCCACCATTTAGCAATCCGTCCACCGGTTAGACGTCCACTCCACCGGACATCCACCATTTAGTATGTCCCGAAAAGTGATTTTTCATTCATGCAACCTGTCCAGCTTGGAACAATTTTGTTTAGTGTTCTTACAAACAAAAAAACGAGGTTACTGCATTGAGGGAACATTGTGTCAGTGGATAGCTCAGCTCACCGTGAGACCGCAGCATTTGATTTTTCAATTTTTTTCAGCGAAAATTTATTTTGTTGAAAAAAGTGTTCAGCTTCTGGAATTTTCATATCGGCATCTGTTTTATTTCTTATTATTTTTTTATCTCAGTTTATTCCACACATGCTAAAATTCAGTTCTATGAGTTTTCAAGTCTTGAATTAACCTGTAGCATATTTTTTTTTTCAAAATCTATAAAACTTTTTTCAACAAAAAAAAAATGAAAAATCAAATGCAGCGACCTCGCATCGAAAAAACACTTCTTTTCTTTTTCAACAATGACGCTTTTTTTTATTTTATCGGCAAATGTATCAAGTTATTTTGAAAAATGTATTATCTTTTTTCAACAAAAAATTTTACTTATTTTTAATTTTAATCCCTACAAAAATAGGCTATTAAAATTTTAATACAAACTTTTTTTGCTGAAAATGATGATTTTGTTAGGTTTCGTGCAAAAATTTTTTTCTGTTTTTTTACCTTCATTTTACAGATTTTGTAACATGGGTGTTTCCGGGAAATATAAATGTACAAAGCGGTTGTTGCAAGGGATTTGATTATGCCTATATTTCAAATTTCGATAACGGTAGGTTTTATTTTTCTTTAAAAATGTATGTCATTTTGACGATCTCATATTGAAATTGAATAGTGTCAGATTTACGGTTTCTCCAATTATGACTGTGTTTGTTTGAAAAAATAATTTTTTAATCAACTGGGAATTTAATAATCTGAAAAAAAAAACTCATTTATGCAAGTTTTTATATTATCTATTTTCAGATCCTTGTGACAATTTTGAAGCACAAACAACAATTGACGACGTTTCTAAAAATATTTCTTTAAGCTTTGTCGTCGATTATATTTTAAAAAATTCAGTGTCAGAAAATTTGGTAAACTTAGATATAAATTTTACATTGACGAAATTTCCATATATAAACTTTAATTATAATTTTGGTCCCAATAATCAAAAATTATGTCATGGAAATAATGAAAAACTATATTCTATTTGTACATTTAATGATATTGATTTAAATATTGATCAACAATTTGAAATGTTGTTCAATTTTAACGATTCCTTTCAATCACTCTATGAACATGTAATTTTTGGAGAATTAATTTTACGAAAAAATATGTTTTTTAAAAATATTAATATTTTGTATTCTCGAAATGATTCATGTTGGAAAAAGAATGGAACGATTCCATTTTCGACAGCAAATTATGAAGCTTCATTTTGTTGTAAAAATTTTAAATTAAGTGGACCAATGAAATATGATACAACAACGAAACAAACTTCTGTTACTAATTTAATTACTTCCACATCACTTTTGACAACACTATTAGAAAGTACAAAGTACAAAGATGACACAACTCATTCACAAATGAATCTCTCAACTTCTACATTTTTTGAAACAACACATAAACCTAAAATATCTACAACTTCTACTAACAATGCCTACAACAATTTCAACTTTTGCAAACTTTTTTTTATTTGTATTTTTACTGTTTACGTAATAGTGTTAATTATAATTTGAATAATTTGTTGATGTGTTTTGTGTCAGAAAAGTGTCTGCAATTTTTAAAGCCAAAAAATTCGAATGAGTTTACTGACTTTAAAAAATTTGTTATCTGATTACTCAAATTGAATAATAAAAAAAATTATTTTCTAATTACATTTAGGGTTTCAAAAGAACAAAAAATATCATTTTAATGAAATTTTGAAATAAACTTTTATAAGACAGAAAACTTGAGAAATCAAAAGGCATCAAACACATGTTTTTTGAGTAAAAAATAATTTTTTGACTTCATTTAGATTCTCAAAAGAACAAAATATAATGTTTTAATGAAATTTTAAATAAACTTCTATTTACTTTCTTGAGCAAAAATAATTAACAATGACTTCTTGAAGTTGTAATAAAATACTTTCTCAAAAAAAAGAAGAAAAAATGACATTTATTTTGAAATTTCTTTTTTACAATGATATTTTTGCATGTTTAATTGCAGTTTTTGGAAATTTATTGTTACTTTTTTTAATTTTAACGTTGAAAAAAAAGGATGTTAAAAATATGAATTTAATACTTTTGCCAAATTGTATTATTGATTTAGTTACAGCTATTGTAATTTTACTTTTTCAACCGGTAAAAATTTCCATACATAAATATTTGTACAAACGTTTTAAATTTAGCAAGTTGTTATAATTGAAGGATACGGATTCCTTGTTATGGGAAATGGGATTTCATTGGATTCATTTAATTTAGCAAGTTTTTTAACATGTTTATCCGGTGCTACATTAAATATTACAATGAATTCGATTTGTACTCCTTTTTATTTACGTTATTTAACGATTTGCAAGTATGTTTTAACAAAAAAATACAGGATGTCTCAAGAAATTTTACCATTTGAATTTGAACTGATCTAAAAAACTATTTTTTTTAGAGTTGAAACTTTCAGCGACGGTTTCTTAGGTCGTAGGATTTTGTTTTATAATTCAAAGAAAAAAATCTGGATTAAAATTTTTTGGACCCTTTTCGACTTGTTCTTGCTCTTGTAAAACTATGAAAGTTTCTCACCAAGTCAACTACGGTATGGACAATCCAACAATAGTAAATTTGAGATTCCTCGACCGAAATTTAGTGGTTTTTTATTATTTTTAAAATTCAGGGACTTAGAAAAATCGTCGTTTTTAGATCGCGTGAAGAATATTTGATAATAAAAATCACTGTTGTTTTAAAATTAACATGGTCAATATAAACATCATTATATTAAATATTATAAATTTCGGATTAAATTTTTTATTGTAAAATATGATGTAGCACTTTTGTTCTAAAATTATGAGGAAATAGCTCTGAATAAAATACAGGGCGCTTCAAGAAGTTTTCCCGTTTTGACTCGCAAATTAATACTGTTAAAGACACTCAAAACCGGATTTCATAGTTGTTTTTATGAAGTCCTTTTTTCTTTTCAGCTTGGTCCATTTTTTCCTTTCTTCATTTTTTGAAAATTTTTGTAAGGGCTAAACTCGAAAATATTAGGTTTTAAAAAATTGATTTTTTTATGAAAAGCATAAGCTTGGAGGTGCTTAAAACAACTGTGAAATCCGATTTTGAGTATTTTTAACAGTATTGATTTGCGTGCCAAAATACAGTGGGAAAATTTCTTAAAGCACCAGTATTCTCAATTTTTAGGAACGTTCAAATCCGTCCAAAACATATAATTATCCCTTACATATTAGCATTCATAAATGCATCTATCGTATTTATGCTTTTAATTTGTTCTTTTCCTTTAAACACAAAAGATTACATAAAATTTGAAAAATATTTGAACATTGATTTTTGGTTAAATGAACATAAAAATGGTATTTCATTTACAGCAACAAGTGTCGTAAGTATTTTTTTTATTTTGAAACACTTACGACATTTATTAAAAATATATTTTTAGACAAATCCGTTTTTATTATCAGCGATTGGATATGTTGCAATAACAACAGGATTCAGTTACAGTATGGTAATATACTTCGGTATTAAAATTGTTAAAATGCTTAAAAGTCATGTTTCAAGAATTTCAAATACAAAAGTTTTAAGTCGACAAATTCAAAAAACTTTAACAATTCAAGTATTTTTAAGTCATTTTCATTTATCGCTTTTCACTATTAAAATTTCAGGCAGTTGGTCCATTATTTATTATGATTCTGCCAATCGCCTGCTTTTTTGTGTTATTTCTTTTTCAAATTAATGACTTTAGAGCAACACTATTCTTTTCATTCTTCTTTGGATGGATTTCTGTTGTTAATCCACTTGCTGCAATTACAAATATATCGTCGTATCGTCAAAAAATCAAAGAATTTTTTTTTGAAATCATTTAAATATTTTACTTGTTATAAAGAGATAAAATTTTATTTTTGTTACAAAATACAGAAATTACTTTAAATAAGAAAAAATAACTTAATTATAAAAACTTCAAAATAAAAATTGTTTAAAAACATTGTAACAAAATGTTAAGGAAGTCCGGGGATCAAACATAAAGCCCCCTAGAAAAATGCATCGAATTATTCTTTTTTTTGATGAATCATCTTCTTCACTATTGTCATCGACTTTCATAGTTTTGATAGTGCAGAAAAACGAACACAGTTTTAAAATTAACTTCTAATGCTTTAAAATCTAATGTTAAAAAAACTAATAATTTGAAAAGCACAAAAAACTTCCAAAAGATCCCCCTTGTTGATTTTTAGGGTTTTTAAATGCTTTAAAAAAATTTTTTTTGAACAACGTTTTTTCTTTCACACTCATCCATCCACGGTGTTTTTTTTTTGTCTATTGCAATTTCGGGCACTTCTTCAGTTTACCCCACCCCCATTTTTTCAATCACCAAAATTTGCATAAAATTATTGAGTTTTGTTTGAAAATTCAAAAGGGTGGGCGGTTGGGTTGAGTGAGCGGTTGCTTTTGCGAATGAAAAAAAATGGGGGTGGGGTAAACTGAAGAAGTACCTAATTTCGAAATATATGCTTTTCTTTTGAAATAACAGACAAAAAAAATTTGCTCTTTTTCTTCCTTGCCTTTTTCGCCCCAAATTTTTTCAAATATTTTTTATTTCATATGCAAAAATTACAGATAGTAAAACTGAAAAAATCATTAGTAAAAAACTGTAAGTTATTTATACTTCACTGAACTAAAAATTACAAAAAAATTAATTAGTTGATTAAAATTTCCGTATTGAATGTTGTCCTCAATACAGTAGCTAT
Source organism: Panagrolaimus sp. PS1159 (assembly GCA_963922195.1). Lineage (NCBI taxonomy): Eukaryota > Metazoa > Nematoda > Chromadorea > Rhabditida > Panagrolaimidae > Panagrolaimus > Panagrolaimus sp. PS1159. The sequence continues at coordinate 674,341 of CAWUHW010000005.1, forward strand.
TAATGAACTGGCTCGAGCTCCTGTAGAAGCCATAACCATGGAATAAAGAATGTTACTTGTTTTTAGTAGCTACGTGCGCAGCAATGTACAACGCCAGTGTTCCCCTTCATTTTTTTTCAGTCAAAAAAAAAGAAAGAAAAAAAAAGAAACAGCTCCTTAGGTATACTGTAAAAAATAAAACTTTTTTTTAAAAATTTAATTTTTATTCACCTAGATGTAAAAAAATACGGAGATTTCGAAAATCCAACTTTTGACTATCACTTTGATACAAATAATTAGGGAAAATCGGTTTTTTTGACCTGTATTCTGTCTTCCACCTTCTTCCTTTTTAAAACCAAGCCTATTCGACTCAGAATTTTTTTCTGCATCGAATAGTATTTTTAAAATTATCGCGAAACACAGCGGTCAAAAGTTTGCGTCTATGGCTCAGTGGGCGAAGCGCCGCCTATCAGTCCTTCGGTCACTGGTTCGACTCTAACAATCGTAAACTTTTTTAAAAAAAAGAACTGCTGTTATTTTTGAATTCTCCATAGTCGAAAGCATATATGTACCAAAAATAAGCTCAATCGGAGATAAAAAATATTTTTGTGTCTCTGGTAGGGTTTGAACTTTTGAAAAAATACTTTTTTTTTGCTGCAAAAAAAAGTGTTGTTTGCGAACGCGACACGAAAATTTGTATAAAGAAAATGTGTTCCCCGGCTGAAAAAAATTCTTTTTTTTTATTTTTTAACAGTAATATTAAGCAGAAATATTACTTTTTTTTACTCATTTATTTTTTACTTTCCATCAATATTTTTACTGCGCATCTAATGATACCAAATTTATTGCATTTGGAGAACTTTTGAAAAACCTGTACACGTAGCTAGTTTTTAGGAAATAAAAATACACGTAAAAAATATAGCTTTTTTAAATTTTACATATTGTTAGAAACATTCGGAATTAACAATCATTAATAATGCTTCTGATCGATGATTTCCATTGAATTTAATATTTCAGTCAAAAAAGGTTTTTACAAAAGAAAAGAAAATATTTAATCTTGCATATTTTTAAATACATACATCAATAAAAACAGATAATAAAATATTCAAAAGCTTTAGAAACGTTTTATTCTTAACAGAAATATGGTCATCATTTTATAAAAAAGAAACCAATTCTAAAACAGATGAAGAAAGAAAAAATTGCGAAAAAAGCAAAAGGGACAGACAAATGTTTTTCCGTTGAACATTTTTAAAGTTTTTACAAAATGACGAAATACGTCCGTCGAAACAACCTTTCTTTTTATTATAAGCAACATTTTTCTTATTGATGCCACATGTGTTTCACTGCTGGTGGCATTTTAAAAAAACGTTTCTACTCTAAAAGCTTGGGTTTTGAAATAATATTTCATATTTTTGCAAAATATTATAATTTTGCTAATCTTTTTTGAATATTTTGTGATTTTGTAAGCATATTTGTAAATGTGAAAGAATTACTGCTATGACTTTGTTTTTAGGTCATTTTTTTAAATTAATGGATTTTGCAAATACTGCAATGGCATCTCCGCATTTTTTAAAAAGAATTAGCTTCACAAACAGTTTACAATTTATTAATAGAGTAAAATTTTTTTACGCGGCGAACATTTTCATTAAAATTAGTTCATTTTGTAATTCTTTAATTTAAAAACTGTAAAAGAAAAAATAAACAGATCACATATAAAACACAATTTATTCACTATTATTCTTTATTCAGGCATATTCTTTAATTTTGAGTGTGGCAGTCTATTTATTAAAAACAGGGATAAATTTATTGATAGAGTTTTACTATTGCAAAGTTGGAAGTTATCAAAAAAAGAAAAAAATATAGTGCACAATCAAATGTATAAATACGTATAAGTGAAAAATATTTTAAGTTAAATGTAATTTTGAAATCGCAAAAAAATTTTGTCTCTGCATCAAATTTTTTATATTTACCTCTTCGAACCAAATTATATTTTGAATAAGTTTTATTTTGATCAAAAACAGCTACAATTTTGTGATCTAAAAATTTCTGTTGAAAATAAGACATTCCTTTTAACACAACCTCTTGCTTTTATAACATCTTTGTAATTGGCTTTTGTAATCACAAAATGTTGCTGTTGTTCGTAGCTCAAAAAAGCTCGAATACATGTAATCAACAATGGAAAAGCATGTATCAAACGGAGAGTGATATGGATATTTCTTTCAAAATTGTAAATCAAAAAAAAACTCCTTGGGCCTTATTTTTTGATCGCTACCGTATATGTATCACATAATAACAAACTGACAGATCATTTGATTTTTCTGTGTCGCAGGTGAATGAAAAATTTGAATTTGTTTTAACCGAATATGTTTGAATTTAATGATAAACCATGTGTTGGCGGAGTTGAGCATGATTGGAAAACGCTGTAATTGTAAATTCTATTAGTTACTGTTTAGTTAGTTGTTGCTGTTAATTTTACCAGCAAATTTACGGTAATTTTTTGATAGTTTCGTTGAAAAAGTTTTACTTACCAATAAAATTATGTCTTTTAAATGAATAAATTCGATTAGCTGCAGGAATATTAGCTGGTAATGGAAGTTGTGGTGCTGGTTGAACTTGTGCTGGTTGATTCCGAACTTTTTGTTTTCTTGCACGAGGTCTTCGTCGTTGATATGGATTGCGCTGTCTTTGTTGTCCAATAATTGGTGGTTGAGCTTGTGTTGGAATTGCTGGTACTGGCTGTTGTGGTGCTAAAAAAAAGAAAGTTAAATTTGCAATAAAATTAATGAAAACAATTGGAAATAATTGATACCAATTATTAACAAGGTTATTTAAATTTTATAACTTTTTAAAACTGAAATAAAATTCGAAACATCTTTTTCAAGACTCATGCAGCATTCTGCTAATCTGGTTTTTTCCAGCTGAGGATAATTGTAGTGCAGCATCGGTGATGTAATCAATAAATTAATGTTTGTATATCTGCACAACAAATTCAGTAATGTTTGCAAACAATCATTATTCAACAATGAATGGGATGAGTTTTGTATATTTGAAGACAAATATTGTAGTAACTGGAGATAAAAAGAATTTTTCAATGCCATTTATTGAAAAATGTTTTTCGCAATTGATCTATATCATACAAAAAGACTCAAAAAATTGAGTTTTTTAAACCTTTTTTTAAAATTTTAAAAATAAAATTGACAAAAAAAAGTTTTTTTATATAACTGCAGAGAAATTTGTATGGAAAATCTTTTAAGGGGATATTGTAAAAATTACCGTGACAAATACAATTGCAGCTGACGGTTGTTGGAAATGAATAAATTTTGCAGGTAATAATTTAACCAATGAAGGTTATATTGTATTTGTGAAGAAATAGGAATTTTTTAACAGGAAACTCAATGGGAATCGAATGTATGGGATTTGCTGGCTGAAATTTTATGGTTGAATGCCAATCTGAAATACAATCTTTTATGACAATGTTTTAGTTATTTCATGTTTTTGAAAAAAACATGATTTTTCATTATAATTTTTTGTTATTTACCCATTGTTTTTTACCATCTTCTGATGGTTCAGGTTTGTCTTACCGTAATTTTGACCATGTTGAAAGATTTGAGAATTTGAATTTGGATAATAATAATGTACCATTTGCAGATATGGATCAAAGTATGGCAAATATTGAACATGGTGTTGGCCATAAAAGAAATGCATCCGTTGACCAAAGTCGAAAAAAACTGGTAAATATTGTTGTTGCTGATAATCGTAAATTATGGGAAAAAGATGATGATTAATAGGGTCATAGAAGACCGGTAAATGTTGTTGTTGGGCAGGATCATAGTATATCGGCAAATATTGTTGATATGGATAATGATAGAAATGTTGATAATGTGGATATTGTTGCATTGGATGATGATTAAAATGTTGATCATGTGGAAAAATATGTGCCGGAAGTTGTTGCTGAAATCCAGGTGAAATTGGAAGCGCAGGTTGTCCCGGAGGAAACTGAGGATCCAAACTTTGTTGTTGAAGTGTTATAATATTAGGCATGAAGTCATTATCATCAATCAAATCCATTATGATATCTCAGATTTGAGAAAAGTCTAAACATTAATTAGTATGTTGCATTTCGCGAAAAAAATTATAAAACACGGAAAAAAATAAAAGGAAGCGGGCGGTTTGCTATTTTTTAGCAAGCGATTAAAATAGTATCAAATGGCATTTCTATTTTATAAACAATTATCGAAAAGCTAGAGATAACTGATAAAAAATCTCAGTTTTTTACATAATCAAAAATTTAAAATTCTTAAAATTTTGTGATGTCTTATTTTAACATTTGACGGAATTCCAAAGAACAAAACATTTTTGTGACATCCATGTTCTATGAATTTTTTCATTGTACACACGATTTTCTTTTCCCATAAATAAATTTTTCATTCTTTTGTAAAAACTTTGTTTCTCTGGCGGGTGTATATTTTTAAGAAGTGATAAATATGCAAATTCTGAAAGTGTTAACACCCTTAGTGTTTTTTTTATCAATAATCGTTCTCAGCATATTGAAGGACAAACATTTGTAGAATCAAATCAAGAGATAACGTTTAACATATATTTTTTTACAAAAAAAATAGTTAAGATTATCACTTTTTCGATAAAAAAATTACTTTTGCAAAAGACAAAAAAGGGGGTTCCACTTGGAAAGGACATTTGTTAAATGACGTTTTTTTTGTCTTTTCGACACTTCTGAAATTTAAAAGAAAAAAAGCTAACAAATTTCACAGCTAAAAATCACAATTTTTTGCCAATTATTCCTGCCGCAATTGGCATATTTTCATCACACAAATATAAACATCTTGTCTTATATCGCTTAAAATCCGTTTTACAATATATATCCCATTCTCAGGCATCAAATAAACATTTTCGATAAATAATATATTTATCAGTTTTTGAACAACATCCAAAAACTGCAAATGTATAATAATTAAAGGTTCCAATAAGCCAAATATTCTTTAAAAAATTAAACATTTATTTCAGATACAAAAACAAAAATAATGCGTCATAAATAACCCAAAAAAAGCACACAAAGTTGAATCCCCGAAAAATTTTATTTTTGATTTAAAAGTATAATTTGAAACCCAAAAATGCTATCTAAACACATTTTTAAAAATTAGCAAAATGTTCCAACATATAACAAATTATTTGGTGAAAGCAGAACTTTGTTATTTTCAACTTTTTTGTCATCTTTACATGTAACAACAAAATATAAAAATGGCCGATCTGCACAAAATTTATATCCGCCTCCAGTTCGAGGAATTTCAAATGATTCTCCTTTTGAAACGTTGCTGCTATCTGTTTCACTTCCATTTTCATCAACCTTAAAAATTTGTTGTTTTTAAAATTAGTTTTTTTTTCAAAATCTGCTTACTTTAAAAACAGAAGAATGTAGGATATTGTCTACTTTCTTTAAGCTTTCAGATATTCCATCAAGATTTGAGCTTTCATTAAACATTGTTTTTAATCCGGCACTTTCAAGGATTTCATTACATTTGATATTCGATGTTTGATTAAATGTTGGAATTTGAACAAACATTTTACTTCCTTTAAAATCTCCTCTAAAAACAGCTTAATTATACATAAAAAAATTTACATATTGAATAACAGAATTATTTTCTGCTCAAATTTGAATGTTGTCAGCAACTTGGCAAAGTGTTATCTAATAACATGGAGCAAAAAAACTTATAGATCTTTTAAAGAACACTTATAGAGTAAAACTTTTTTTGTCATATGTTGTTGAGTTACACTTTGCCAAACTGCTAATAACAAAAGCTCTTTTCGATTCGATGTGTAACAGTTTTGGTATTTTCCATTTTCATTAAAAGTTTTCATTTTTTCCCTGATTTTCAAGGAACTTTGAAGTAGTAAAATAAGTATGAACAAATTTTGTAATAAGAAAAGCTATACCTTTTAGTAAATTCTTCAAAGCTATGAACATTAATATTTTCAATTAATTTTGCCAAAGAATAATGTTGATTTGGTAAAACAATATAAAGCCATGCTTTAAAGCCATCAAATGGAATTCCAAGTGAAACCGAATTCTTTCCTTCTGATAAATTCCAACCAATTCTTGGAATTACTGTCTTTTTCATCATTTGTATTTCTCGTAGTGGAATTCCAAAAAACATTTTTGTTTCAAGTTTATCAAATTTGCTATCCCATGGTGCAGAAAAATGTAAAGTATTAATGCAAATGCAATTACTTGGAGAAGAAACAGTTTCATTTGTTGCAGCTTCAGTAATTTGATTATTTGTTGATTTCGAAACAAAGTTGTTGATTTTCTGTAAAAATTTCAAAGTTGATAAAGTAAAAATTAATAAAATTTTATTTATTAAATAACTTGTTTATTATTTTAGAAACTTTGGACTTTAAAAAACGATCAAAATTATAAAAATAAGAAACTTAATAAAAGATTTTGATTATGTTTCACGTTAGAATCAGCTGTTCAGTCAAAAAATGCCCTGGCATTGTGTTTTCTTTATTTTTTTTTTGTTAAAAACAAATAAAAAAGTGAGCACTATCTTTAACAACTATGCTTGATTTTATATTTGTTCTTTACAAACATTTTTTTTCAAAACTCTCTGTTATCCCACTCAGTTTTTTATGTTGATTAATAATATTAATATAAAAGGGCATGAAAAGTTAATATAAGATCAGGCACAGTAGTTAAAGATCTTGCTCGTTTTTTCGTTTTTTTAAACAAAAAAAAAACACAATGCCAACCCATTTTTTGATTGAACAAAAAGAGTCGAACTGATTCCAACGTAGTATTGTAAGTCATAAAAACGCTGTAAAACTTCTTGATCTAAAAAGCTTTCTTTATTAGAAAATCGAAATTTCGGTTTCATCAGGTCTTAAACCTAATTTCGGTCTCTAAATATTTCAAAAGAAAAACTGTTCAGAGTTTTTCGTGTTATTTTTCTCGGAATTTTCACAACCTTTTTCAAGTACTGTTGCTCAATTGTATCCATCCTTCTCAACTTTGAAAACAACATTGTGCTTCTGTTTTACATCTTTTGAACAAGTATTCTATTTGTCTGCTATTACAAATAATAAAAACTTACATTTATAACGCTTTCAATGTCGTTAAAATCAACGGTTTCAAAAGCTCCATTAAACTTGTTTTTTAAAATGTCTTCAAATTCTGGTAATAATGACATATCCGAAGCAGTAAAAATTCCATTCGCAAAGAATAATTTTACCTTGTTTTCATCATTTGATCCGTGGTTAAGAATTTTTGACCACCTTTCAATTACATCTTCTTTTGTATTAGATTTTTCTAAAATTTTTTCAAAATTGTATCTCATAAAAAAATTATTTGCAAGCAAAGCAGTATAAATTTTTTGTCTCAATTTTTTCCTGAATTAGCTTTTGGTAGTAACAGAATTCTTAGATTTTTTTGGAATGTTAGTATTTTTTGCGGCTTGATCTTTGTCAATGATTTGTGTTGTCACCAACAAACAAATTTTTCAAAAATTTTAAAAAAAGATTTTCCTCAATAAAACTTTTTCCTTACCTTTTCCAACCAAATCTCCGATTTCTTTTTCTGCTTCGTCTTTTGCTCCAGCATAAATTATTGAAAGTCCAGACAAAATTGAAGTTGGAGAAAAAATTGATGATTCACGAAAAGAATTTTTTAATAATGGTAAAATTTTACAAGCAAATACAACTTCATGATCAAACGACATCTCTCTTTTCACTCAATCACTTTTTTGAAGAAAAATTAACACGATAAAAGAGTTTGAAAAAAATGACTAGACTCTTTTTTGATTGACAACAAAAAAAAACACAACTGCTTTTCTTTTTTATGTTTTTAAAGGTAGACAAAAAAATCACCTAAAAGCAGTTATAAAAAGACTAAGATTTAGCTGATACAAAGATTTTTTTGTTGTTTACTTTTAAATCAATAAAAGAGAGGGCGGTGAAGGAATATCCAACTGCAGGCAGTCGGATATGAAACAAAAAACAAAGAAAACCGAGAAAAGCTTTTTAAGTGCTATTTTTAAAAACTTTTCTCAGCTTGAAAAATAAAAAATATATTTCATTTTCTTATTTTTCCTTAAACTCCAAAAAAGTGTTGTTTTTTTGTTAAAAATGTTCCAACAAAAATAGCTGTAATTTAAAAAATATGATACGACGGGCACATTTCGGCCGTTATTTTTAGCACGGAATTATAAAAAACTCAATCAAACATAATACAATTTAAATTTTTATAATATATTGTTCATTGATAGTTTTGTAGAGATGATTTTCAGTATTTATGTTTCTGTTTATCTTTCTAAAATTTCAGAAATTCTTAATTATTGAGTTTAAGAATTTTCTTTGTCAAAAATAATATTTTCAAAAAGCTACGTGTGCTTATTTTTCAGTGGAAAACTGTGAGTATTTTAAACAAAATTTCTGCAGAGTTAAAAATGAAGTAAAATATTCAAAAAAACAAGACAAAAGCAAAAAAAGGGAAAAATGAAATGCAATTTCTTTCGCCTTTCAAAAAATACGAAAGCAATGTGATTCAAATGCTGTTATAGCAAAAATGCTAAAAGCGAAAAAATTAAAAGTTTTCCCAGACAAAAAAAAATGAAAATGAGAGATTGTTTCGAAGGTATGAAAGACAAACTTTTAGTTATTAAAAAAAGGCATTTTGACGGAAAAAAGTTTTTTACATTGAAACTATTTGTAACAACTTTTTTTTTCATTTTTAATAATGTTCGAGTTCAATTTTTTGTTTTTTTAGAAAAATTCTTATTCATGCTTAATTCCATTTCGTTTATTTAAATGAAACTCAAAAAATTTAAAGAACATATTTTTAAAATAAAATATTCAAAAACAATTTTCAGTGACATAAATTTGTAAATTTTTTAAAGAGCTTTTTTTTGTCAATCGTGTTCGTTTTTATTTCTTTCGCGAATAAAATTCCATTTTCAGTCAACACAAAGAAACGCCCATCATTTGTTTACTATTTTTCTGCAATAGTTATTTCGCAATTTGCAATGTTTCTCAAATGTTAAAAGGAAGGCAAAAGCAAAAAAATGGTTTGAGCATTTTTTTTTCGTTTTTCTTTTCACATATTATTACATTTTTAAAAGAAATCTTTGAATATTTTTTTTAGTTATAGAAATATACATTTTAATTAAAGCAAAATAAACTTAATTAATATAAATACTTTCGTATTTAATTTCATAAAACAGAAAGCATTTTGTGTCTAAAAGAAATCGAAAATCAAAGGCAACAGTAATAATGAAATAAAAATTATATGGTCAAACACACTGGTTTTGATTTAAATAATTCTTTAACAATTAAAAAATAGCATCAAAGACTTGCTTTTTCACATATGAGCCTAAAAAATCATATAAAAAACTTGTGATAACTAAATAAAAACCTAACAGTGCAAAGTGAATTTCGGCAATGAGGAAATTCGTGCAAGAAACAATCTTCATCAACTTTGCAACCATGAAGTTTTTGACGTTTTTGAATCTAAAAACGTGATGTAAAAGTTACTGCAAGAATATTTTACACATGTAAGTACTATCATTCATTAGAGAGGGCAGTTTTGTAAAAATTAAAAAAGTCAAAAACTGACAATACATTTACCATCAATACATTCGTTATATTTATCACAAGGATTGTTGGGACCACATGGTTCACTATCGTTATAAGCATTTGATCCAAAAATCAAAACACAGACAATCGCAACGATAACGAAGAAATTTATTATTTCTAAAAAAGTTTTTATCTTACTTTTCAAAAATGTGATTACTAAAACTTTTGTGACAAATTTTGAAGATGATGAAAAAAGAACAGCGAATATAAATTCTTTTTAGTTTCAATTAAACAAAATGTTAGAAATCATAAACAAAGTGGGAAAAATGATGATATAAGAATAACAAACATCACTTAGACAGTGCGTTATTTGCATAGTGTTATCTTTTTTGTTACCAAAATGGAAAAAAGATATCAATTAAATATGAGTATAGTTTAAGCTTTTTACACTAGTAAAAACTAAAAAGCAATGAATAAAAAGAAACTCGACACAAAATAATACTTATAATTTTATGTTAAAGGCGGAGTTAGTAAAAATAATATATCAAAGCGTATTTTCACACATAACTTCAAATAATAACAAAAAAGCACTTTTCCTTTGATTTTTCGCTCAAATTATTTGCGCTTAAAATTCATGCTGTCAATGTTTAATGGATTTTAAATGTTTAAAAAGTTTACAAAAAAAAATTAAAATTCGTATAAATCACGTTTTCTTTTAAAAAACGCTTTACAATATAAGACGAGGATATAAAAAAAATCCTGGCGAGGGTCCGAAAAAGGCACAAATTATGAAATATGCGGCACCCCTGTTTCAACTTGAGTTTTGATGGAAATCATAAAATGGCGTATAGCGACTTTGCTCAACTTGAGTTTTGAAGCAAATCGTAAAATGGCGTATGGCGATTTTGCCCAACTTGAGTTTCGAGCTTTTTGAGAAAATGATTTTTAGCAGTTTTTTTCCAAGTTTGAAAACGGCCAAATTTCCGAAAAACATGCAATTTTTCAATATTTTCGTATTATAGGTGATTTTGAAGTTGAAAAGTGGTCAAAATGGGAATTAAACATTTTTGTGAAAATTTGTTGAAATTTTCCAACTGTTGGAAAATTTTGGTATTTCCAACCGTTGGAAATTTTTTGACATTTCCAACCGTTGGAAACTTTCAAGAAATTTAGGGGTTTTTTGAATAAAATGCAAAAAGAACGAGCTGGGAATCGAACCCACGACCTCTCGGTCAGAAGGTCGTCGCACTACCAACTGCGCCAAGGAAGCACGTAACGAGGGGTTCAAGAAATGCTTATAAAGAACAAGCGCAACCGCTGCTCTATTGAACCAAAGCGCATGTAATGAATTATTATTTTTAAAGGGCTATTAAAAAAATTAATTTCTTAATAAATATTCTATGATTAAATAAGCAATAGAAACTTATATTTATTAACAAATTAACTTTTTTTTACCTTCACCATCTCAGTTGTACTTCATGTTGATTGCATTTTTTGCGCGATTTTTCTAACATTTTTATTACTTTTCCTTATTAACTTTAAACTATAATATTACATATTTAATCTTTACAAAAGTTGCACTTTAATAGCCCTTTGAAAATAATAATTCATTACATGCGCTTTGGTTCAAATGAGCAGCGGGTGCGCTTGTTCTTTATAAGCATTTCTTGAACCCCTCGGTACGTACTTCCTTGGCGCAGTTGGTAGTGCGATGATCTTCTGACCGAGAGGTCGTGGGTTCGATTCCCAACTCGTCCTTTTTGCATTTTAATCAAAAAACCCCTAAATTTCTTGAAAGTTTCCAACGGTTGGAAATGTCAAAAAATTTCCAACGGTTGGAAATACCAAAACTTTCCAACAGTTGGAAAGTTTTCAAATAAATGTTCAGTTTTCATTCTGACCACTTGTCAACTTTAAAATCACCTATAATTTCGACATTTTATGTCGAATATTTTGAAAGTATTGAAATTTGTTCACCGTCAACAATTTGTGAAAAAATATTTCACGATTTACTGCAAAACTCAAGTTGGGCAAAATCGCCATACGCCATTTTACGATTTGCTTCAAAACTCAAGTTGGGCAAAATCGCTATACGCCATTTTACGATTTCCTTCAAAACTCAAGTTGGGCAAAGTCGCTATACGCCATTTTACGATTAGCTTCAAAACTCAAGTTGGGCAAAAAAAAAAGAGCCCAAAATGGGAAATGACCGAAAAAGTGTCAAGTGCTTGCACTTTGCTTTTGAATGGCCTTTTTCGGACCCTCGCCAGGATTTTTTTTATATCCTCGTCTTATATGGCGAAAAATGTCAAAGAATAAAAAGAAAGCCAAAATTTTCTTTCTTTTTTTGATTGTTTCAATAAAAGATAGCCATTGTCTTTTTTTTAAAAATTTTTTTTCGAATATTTTAGCTTCGTAAATGTTGTAAATATTTTCTGATTCAAGATAATTCTTGAAAGTTTTTAATTAATATACGAAAAATTAAAAAAAAAGAATTTGCAACAGTTTGCAATAATTTTCATTAATTAAAAGTTATTGAGTTTCTATAAATCAACTATAAAACTTTAGAAATTTTAAAGGATAAAAATGCGAGAATTAAAAAATAGTTAAAAAATTGGAAATGTTAATGTAAAAATAATTATGTAAAAACAAATATTTGTGCAATTCTCTCAAAAATCGCAACTATATCTTAATCATTCAAAATTTTTTTAATGCCAAATTTTTTTAAAAGTTTACAGTATAGTTTTTATGTTAGTTTTTTATGAAAAACGCCGTTTATTACCAGGTCTTAATTTTTTGTGTTGATGGATTTTCGATCAATGTTCCGACTTTTATTTGATTTGGTCTCAAAAATACATAATTTAAGAAACAGAAAAATTTTTTCATCCATATTAAAAAAACTTTATTGTCCTTTTTTTCTTCCATAAAATGCAAAAAGACATGCTTTTTTTTGTGGCTATAACAGTGCTGTTTTCTCAAAAATAATAAGAACATATAATTTTTGAGAACAGAAGAAATGAAAGAACACTCCATATATTTCAAAAACTGTTTTAAAAATATTATTTTTAGTAATAACATTTATATTTTTTGCAAGAAAAATGAAAGGTCGTAAAAGGTTTATAAGTGTTACTGAAAAACTGTAAAAATGCAAGACAGTAATTATGTAGGCGCTAAAAACAGGTGGTTTTTTTGAATTTATTCAAATAAAATAGCTATTAAAATAAATTACCACTTTTTTAAATTCTTTCAAAAAAAAATTGTATTTTTTTGAAAAAAATTTTAATTTGAAGCTTGGAACCAGGAAACAGACAAAGTTAAACATAGACTGCAAATAAAAGTCAAGAAAAAAAAGTTTCTAGAACTTTTTCAACGGGGTCGCATTTTGCTATACACATCAATTCCTTTTTTGGTAAAAAAGTCTATCTTAAAAAAAATAGACTCATTGGCGAAAAGTTCCTCTACAAAAATAGACTTTTTTTGTTTCCTGCTTGGAACGTTTTTCCTTTATTTTTAACATTCAAAAAATTGAAATTTTCCATTTTTTTAACATTTGAGTATTTCTAAAATGTCTTCTAAAAAGAATGAAACACAATCAATTAATTACTATTATTGTACATTAATGGATGAATTAATTGAAACTGAAAATTTTTGGGAATGTTTTTCTTATCAGTTACCACGGATTTTCCAATCAATTGGAATCGGTTATATATGTGCAGGGCTATCTGTTATCCTTATCATAATATCAATATTTGGAAAAATAAAAGATAATTATCGTTGGTTTATTTTGAATCAAGCTTTATGGGATTTATTTGTATCATATGATTATATATGTGATGCATTTTGGGGTCAACTTACTCCCTCAATAAAAGTTCCACAAGCAACATGTTTTTATTCTGGAGGAAATAAGGCACCAGGTTCTTTATTGAATTATATTTCAAATATTAAAACTAATGAAGCTTCTATTATGGTATTTATGTTATCACTTTCAAGATTTATAGCTATATATTTTTATATTTTTAATAAAAGATTTAGTACAACTTTTTCTACGATATTCTTTATTGTAACTTTTGATATTTTATTTATTGTTATTGTAAATTTAAAAAATGTTTCAAAAATTTTTTATTCTAAATCTAATCCTGAACTATTTGCAATATTAGATTTCATAAAATTCATATTTTTAGGATTATGTTTAATTTTATCACTGATATTTACAATTATGATTTTATTAAAAATATCTTTAAACCTTAAATTTCAATTACAACAACAAGATCGCAAAAAAAGTATTGCCTCACTTCGAATTGCATTTGTGCTACTTTTTCAATGTTTTACTGTATCAATTCTATTTGCATATATTTCAGTGTATGATGTATTAACAAATTTAATTCCAAATTTTAAATATCATTTTTTGGGTCAATCTTATACAGTATATTTTCCACAATGGTTGCAATTATTGAAAAATAATCAACAATCAATTAATATTATTAGAATGTTATTAGATTCTTTAGCGGTACTATTTGTTTTAACAGGTTATCGAAATAGTATATCTTTTGTTGGCAAAACTTTAAAAGAAATTACTTCAAAAATTTATTCAACTTCTTCTTCTACTTCAACTGTAATCATAATCTCTCAAGCATCTGCTTCTATGAACAATAGACAATAATACATGGCAAAAAGCCAAAAAATTATTCAAATCTTAAACAATTTATAAATTTATTTTCATCAACAGCACGTCCGAGGGGGAGTCGAGCCGGGATCCTTCCGGTCGACATTCCTCAGCACTAACCACTAGGACAAGGAGGCAATTTGTCTTTATTTTTTTTGTCGTAGCGCCGCCAAAATTTTCTTTCTTTTTTGATCATTTCAATGGAAAATAGCCATTTTCTATTTTATAAAAGTTTGTTTTGAATATTTTAGTTTCGTAAATGCTGTAAATATCTTCGGATACAAGATAACCCCTAGAAAGTTTTTAATTTATATTAGTTGTAAAATTTCATCATAATTTACATTAATTAAAAGTAATTGAGTTTTAACTATTAAGCATAAGAAATGCTAAAGGATATAAATGCGAAAATTAAAAAATTGTTTCAAAAATGGGAATATGTGAAAATAATGTAAAAATAATTATGAAAAAACAAATAATTCAGTAATTCTCTCAAAAATCGCAACTGTAATTTAATCACTCAAAATTTTTTTAATGCCTTTTATTTTTCAAAAGTTATTCTTTTTATGGTTTTTTTGAAAAAAATCGTTTAATTTAATTAGGAAAAGATTGTGATAAAAAGTTTTTGCTAAAAAATGGTAAGCTAATTTTGATATTTTAACAACTATCACTGATCATTTCATCGGCAAAATCAATTTTATCAAAGAGGTCACAAAATGTAAATATGTTATCCAAAATTTAACAAGAATTAAAATATTAAATAACATAAAAAAAACATTTAAATTTTCGTTAATGTAAATTGAAATACACCATTAATTTTTTATTAATGCTTTTTTCTTTTCGATTGTTAATGAAAAAATTAAAACACACCATTAGTTTATTTTAATAGTATTTTTTCAGTGTTATAATTTAACACATTTTTCTTGATGAAAATACCAAACCAAAAAAAAAATTAAACCCAAATATTTAAATATTTCGTCAATGAAAGCTCCCTTTTTTTAAACAACGTTTTTTCAAAGTGTCCTTTCGTAGTTCTTTCGTAAAAAACAAATTTCTTTCAAAAAATTATTAATGGTTTTTTCTAATGCATTACTTTTAAATGTCAGACGTTGCAAAAAAAAATTGAGCAAAAAAGATGTTGTTTTCGTTTGCTTATGTTTCCGAAAGAAAGATTTGTCAATTACAAATGCAGTCAATTTTTCAAAAATATGTAAATATTTGTTCATTTTATTTTCTCGTTCTGTTTTTTATTTGGATATAAAAATTGCAAATTAACTTTTAGAATTTAGCGATTTTTGGAAGTTTTCCTTTAAATTATGTTTATGTACTTATAAGTTTTTGAATTTTTTAATTCTGCATTGGCAGAAAAGTTTCCACGATTTTTCGTGGTCTGAATTTTAAAGTGCCATATGTACAAAATACAAAAAAAGATAAAACTCGAAATTTGGTATTTTTCTAAGAATATATGTTAAAAAAAAAGCAATGTCATTCTTTCAACAGTTTCTAATTTCTGAAAATAAAGGAATTGTATTTTTATATTTTATTATTGCAAATTTTATGTCTTGAAAAAAAATAGGTTGCTGAGAAACTATGTGAAAAACGATGTGAATTGCCAGAAACACACAATTTTAAAAAAAAAATCAAAATGTTGTATTTTTTTTGAATTTGTGTTTACGTTGTTAGCGCTTCAACTCACATGTACTCTTTCAATTTTTGTGTCATTTTTCATTTTTTACAAAAAGGGTGTGAGAGAATTCCCACCAAAATGCAAGCCATAATACAAATTTAAAGCAGCAGAAAAAAACATGACAGGCTTTTTTGTAATTATTTTTGTATAGCTTTTTATCACTCTTTTAAAATTAAAAATAATGGCACCATCTCCATGGCTTTTATTTGTTGAATATATTATAATATTACTTGGACAATTTTGTTGTTGTTATATTTTTAGTAAAGTTATATTTAAACGTTGGAAATCTAATGATTCTTCAATTTCATCGCCGTGCATAATTTTTTATTTTTATGTTCAAATTTTTTCTTCTGCAATTACATTTATTCATATGATATATTCACTATCATATTGGAGGCCATATCCAATTGAACAAAATGCATTTTTTTTATTTTATCTTGGAACGATTCAAGTTTTATGCACAATAAATGCTCCAATTTCTGTTTTTTCGCTTGGGCTTGATCGATGTTTATGCGTTTTATTTCCAATGAAATATACAAAACTTGAAAATTCATATCCAAAATATTTTGCAATTTTAATCATGTTTGGACTTTCTGCATTTTCAATGATAACATTTATTATTCCAACATATCCAACTACTTCAACAACATTTTGTTTAGTAATGGGTTGTATGGTTCCAGCAGGGGCAATAAATATCTTTTATTATCTTCGATGTTTTACTTCTGCTTTATTATTTCTGAATGGCATTATTTTATTTGCAGTTATGCGCTGGAAACTTTCAGTTACACAAAAACAAAATAAAAAGGTTTGTAGAAGAAGGAGTCCAGGTGCCATGTTTCAACATCTTAGTGAACATATAACACGAGTCGACAAACTAAAAAAAACGCCATTTAACAAATGTGCTTTCCGCGCGGGACCAACTTTTTTGTCTTTTTTGCAAAAGCAATTTTTTTATCGAAAAGGTTTTGTAAAAAATGTATGTTAAATATCATCTCATGATTTGATTCTACTAATATATGTTCTTCAATATTCTGACAACGATTATTGATAAAAAAAACACTTAAAAATAATCAACATCGAGAAAAAAATGATAAAGATTATCACTTTTTTGATGAAAAAATTGCTTTGGGGCTGTCCAAATATTACGTCATCAGGTAGGGAAGGGTGAATGACCCTGCCGCATTTGATGTGCGGCAAAAAGTGTCTTTGATGTGGAGGGGTAAATGAGGAGTTGGTGATGACGTAATATCTGGACAGCCCCTTTTGCAAGAAAAAACAAAAAAGTTGGTCCCAAGCGGAAAGCACATTTGTTAAATGGCGTTTTTTTTAGTTTGTTGACTAGTAATAAACATGGCATCTAATTATGTGCACTATGTGTGGGTTATACCGAACTTGGCATCTGAATACCTGAATATCACTTGAAAATAATTTATTTTTTTTAAAACTAAAAATTTTAGTTTAACAACACTGTTCTTTATACGTTGCTTATAACATTATTTCTGGATTTTGCACCTCATATTTTAAGTACCCTATTTTTTGCAGTAAGTTTTTTATGACTTTTACTAAACTTTTAAATCTTCCCATTTTTGCTCCTTTTTTTTAAAACACAAAAAAAAGATTCCAACTAAATTTTTAGATAAGCGGTGAAAATTTGGTAGCTTATGCAGGATCATATTCAACTGTAATGGCATCAATTGAAAGTGGAGTTTGTGCTTTATTTTATAGAAATATTTACAAACATACTTCAACAAAAGTCACTTCACTACCACTCAATCGCTCTACGAATGTAACAAAATAATGCTAAGAGATTTTTATATCATTGTCATCGAGAAGATTCAAAGTTATTTATGTAAAGTCAATTGTTATTGAAAAATTGAATACTTATTATTTTTCCTATTTTCACTAATGTTTTTACTTTCTCAGGCACGCTGGAATCCGGTATTTAGCCAAAAAATGCTTTGTCACTGTGTTTTTCTTTTCATTTTTTTGTTAAAAAAACGTGCATTATCTTTTGTGCCACTGTGCCAAATCTTATATTAGTTTTTTACATACAATTTTTTTCCAAAACTCTCTGTTATCCCATTCATGTTTTTATGCTGATTAAAAATATTAATATATAAAAGCATACAAATTTGATATAACTTCACGCATAGTTGTTAAAGATATTTTTTTCGTTTTTTCATTTTTTTAAAAAACGAAAATTCAAATCAATTTTTTTTTTAAATTAAAAATTAGAAATATTTTTCAACCAAACAAAAGATGCACAAAAGAACAATGAAAAAAGCCTAACTTAATACAAAACAAATTTGCAAAAAAAAGTGCCGATTGTCTCAATTTGAATAATAACATTAAAGTAAACATTTTTTAGCGACTTATTTTATAAACTGCCACCAAATTAAATACTTTCTATTTTAAATAGACGCAACAAAACAAAACATGTAAAAATCAGGTAAGTTTTGTTAATGTTTTCACTTTCTCAGGCACGCTGGAATCAGGGAAAAATAAAGTGAGTTTTAAATGGAATACAAAAATCAAGTTTTGTTTCTGAATTTTGCATTATTTATATAGAAAAAAAAATTGTGAAAAATTTTTCATTAATAATTAAATCAAAATTTGTTGTTGAAAAAATTACATTTTTTATTAATGGTTTGTATCAAAAATGCTTTCTTTGGCTTCAGAATTTTTTTAAAAGTGATTTTTGGTTACAAAACTTTTATTCAGCTATTTAATTAAAGAATGTAAATTGATATTTTTATAAATATTCAAATATTCAAAGAAATTTTTTGCAAGAGATAGCTTTTACAAAATTTAACAATAATGTAAACAGAATTTGAAGTACTAATTTTAACGATAACGAAATTAATTTTAAAAAAAAATTTGTTTGTAAGAAAAAAATAAGTTTTTTTAATTTGCCAAAATATTTTTCCTTTAATATTTCCGTTTTTATTCGAAAACAGATATCAGAAATATAAATAATGAATAATATAAATAACTGATACTTTTTTTTCTGCATACAAAATTGATAATGCACAAAAGAAAAGAAAACATAGCTCATAACAAAAAAAGCTCTCTTAATGCAAACAGTACTATTTTCTGCAGACGACGCAAATATATAACAAAAAATGTGCAAGAGAAAAAAGACATTTTATCACAGACATAAAAAAATAAGATACTTCTTCTATTGAAAAAAAAAACAGGCAACATAAAAAAAACAAAACTGAAAACACCGCATTTATTCAAGATTTTTTGCTTTTTTTGGCTGGCTTTTTTTAAAAAATCAGTCGAAAAAACAAAATATATTTAGAAATCAAAATTTGAATATTTTTTTGTAAAGGAATTATAGCATAATTTTCTGAAACAATTTTTATGTTTTGTTGTATTACTGTAAACCATATTAGCTGATAAAGAAAATGAAAAAAAAACATTAATAATTTTTGCTTGTTTTCAATTAAACTCATGTAATTATTTGAAAATATCAATCTTTCCACATTTTTTAAAACAATATTGTAAAAGTAAATTTTTGAGGTTTTAATTGTGAACACACAATTTAATGATCTCAAATTTTATAGTTGTATAAATAATATAAGTTAGGGAACTTATGTATCTTTCAAAAAAAAAATTTAAGCTTTCGTGTTTCTTAATAAAACCTTTATCACAATCAGTATTTTCAAGAAGAATATTTTTTGGATGTGGAAGAATGTGAGCTAATTCCTTCAAAAATATTTTAAAGCCGATTATTTAAAAAATTCAAAGTAAAAGTATTAAGCGATTATAATTCTAGAAATTAAAGGACAAACTTGTGATTTCCAACAACTTTTCTTTGACTATAATTCTTCACTCCGTTTTTTATGCAATGATACAAAAGCGTAATTTTGTTGTTATTTTTTTTAATATTACAACAGTCGTTTCTACCGCAATTTTTTATCCAAGGATAAATATTTCGGGTACCGATCCCGTGCATCTTCATAATGAAGGAGAAATTGTATATTTGACATCACTTCAAGATTACATGGATAATACAACAAAATCATGGCATTGAAAATTTGATGGTTATGATGAATTTGGATTTAAAGTTGTTTTTAATGTATTTAATGCATCATTTATAAAAGAATTTTATGTTGAAAATTCTACTGATCAGTTTATAAAGTAAGTGACTTAGTTAAGTGTTATGAAAATTAGTTTATTCAATACCCTCTTTAAAAATCATAGACAATAAATGAGCATGCGTCTTATTTATTTTTTGGATTTGTATTGATCTTTTGCTAAAGCGCTTTTGTCGCCACACGCAAAAGCGGCAAGAGATCAAAGAGTGTGTCCCCATTTGCAAAAATTTTTTCTCGGCCCGATTTTGCTCCATTTGCAACCAAACATTTAAAAAACTTTCTAATTTTAGCAAAAGAAGTGCAAAAGTAGGTCATCCATATTACAACCCTGACAATTATATCAGCATATATTTATCACAAAAAGAAGAATCTGAATCTTCATTTTTTGTTTTGTATGTTTCACTTGTTGAAAAGAATTTTATTCAAATTATCCCTGATAACTGGTTATGTCCAGTGTTTCCACTCACTCCTAGTTCCGTAAGGACATGGTTTATAGACACTTGGGCCTGGATCGCAATTGTAAATATTCATTGCACTTTCAATTTAACAGTATCATATAATACCGAAGTAGATGTATATATTGGGCCATTAGCTATTGAGCCAAATGTTGATTTTTTACAGTACATCTATGATAATATAACTGTGAAAATTGAAAATACAACATTTGCCAATTCGATTTTTAACAGATTCACACTTTTAAGTTATTCAGATGGAAGAGACAAAAATTATTTTTGGGAATTTATTTGTGATGGTTCTTTTCCAACATATGGGACATATATTGAATTCACTGAAATACGTAAGCATTTTAATAAAATTAATCTCAAAAATATTTTATCACTTATAGCATGCAGTTGTATTTCGGATCCTATCCCATGTACAGAGAATTCATATTATGGAATCATGGGTCCTGGAAATGGCCGATATTGTGGTAGTTTGGAATGTAATATTACTGTAAGAATGCCTTTTATGACCTATAAAAATTTGAATTCGTAGAAATTTGCCAAATTAAAAACTTCATCCTTTATTGGTATTAGCACGAGAAAAAAAGTAATGATGTAAAAACCCTCACGGTGATGCAACATCACCGATAGTGATGACAAAGTTATGAACCCACCACTGTTGCGTAACTCGTCGAAATGAGACAATGATGAGTTCATCACTTTGGCATCACTATCGATGATACAGCATCCCCACAAGGGTTTTTCCATCACCACTTTGTTTTCAGTGAATTTAAACCAGTTAACAAAAGAATTCCATTTTTAATAATCTCGAATACGAAGTCGGAGTCACATAGAATCAAATCTGGAGTTGCTCCGTCTATACTCTGGCGGCATTTTTTCTGAAATAAGTAAATGTAACTCCGGAGTAGGAATAACAACAACATTACTGCTTCTATTATTTCAGATTCTTCCATGCTATTCTGATGTAACATTACTAACGTTAAAAATCCGAGATTGTTATATACAAAATATGATTCAAGAAATTGATAATTATGATATTTTTACCGTATATTCAAATGAAGAAACAGTATTAGAAATTAATTATTTTAATAGGCTTCAACAAAATTTTTCTGTAGAACTGAATCCATCTTATGTAAATACACTTCATGCTGTAACATATAATTCACAAATTGCAAAATGTTTATCGATAACAACTGTGAGGGCACAAGGTAAAAAAGTTTTGAACCAAAAACTTTGATATACCTATTTTATACATTTTTAAGTTCCTTCAACTGATTTTACCATAACTTTGACATTATCAAATCCATTTTTTATTTATGATAGCGGCTTTTTTAATTCTGTTATTGTTAAATCGGTGGGGAAAAATGTTTTGAATTCTGTTATTCATAACATTTTTAAGGATTTATTAAATGATACACTTATTATATACAGTAACCGTGAATATGGTTTACCTTTTTATTATAATGATAGTTTTTCTGTAAAAATTATCAACAAAAATTGATAAGTTATCTTTGACCTTTTGCCGCTTTTGCCGCTGAATGCTTTTCTAAACGTCTTTATAAAAATACAATTAAATTATTTGCGGATATAAGCTTTGACAAATATTTTTCAGTTTTTCTGACTACAATCTTCGAACATGTAAAATATCAAACAATAATATTGCCATTTTTGTTCCACCTGATACTCAATATTATCCAATTTTAACAATTCAAGCTGCAAAATATCATCCAAGGGGATGTGTTTTTAGCAAAAATATTTTTACAACTGAATTAAATATTGATGTTCCAATTACTGTAATCGCAACATCCGATGATTATTGCATTTCAACAATTTTAATTAATACTAATCCTGTTAAAGATCCACGAGAAAATCATGGATCTAAATATGATAGAGGACAAATGCCATATTATTTTTATCATATTACACATATTTGGACGAATGCAAAAAATGAAAGTGTTAAATTTTTTGCTGGAATTGATAACTTAATTTTTGAATTTAAGTTCGTATTTTCAACATAGAATTTTTCTGTTAAAAAATTGGGCGTTATAACGACATTTTTTATAATTTCGAGAAGAGGAGGAAAAAAATAAAATATGAAGCTACAGACATGAAACTTTCAGGATATGCTACAATTCGGTTGAAAAAAACGAAAATTAAATCCGTTTTCGTTCAACTTGCCACATATTGCAACCATAAAAAAAATTTTTTTGATAATTATGCAAATTTTATTCTATAAGATTTGCATAAAGCCCCTGAGGCACTTTGAACTAAAACGGATTATATTTTCCTTTTTTTCAACCATATTTTAGCCTATGCCAGGGATTGAAAATGAGGCCGGCCGGCCCGGCCCCGGGCCGGGCGGGCCTTAGTAATTCTGGCCCGCGGGCCGGCCGGGCCGCGTTAAGAAGCCCGCGGGCCGGCCCGGCATTTTTTTCAAATTTTGTTTTTTGGTAGTTTTTATGTTTGTGGTGTGCGCAGGACGCACTTTTTCTTTTCTCATCACTATGAATCATTGTTATATTAATTCATATTGATGAGAAAAGATGCAAAAAACTATTTTTTGCAAGCTGCAGGTTTTGAAAAATATTCTAAAAAACTTTTAAAAAAACTTGAAATATTTTAGGGCCGGCCGGGCCGAGAAAATTCCGACGACGGGCCGGGCCGGCCGTCATATTTTAGGCCTCGGGCCGGGCCGGCCGACTTTTTCGGCCCGATTTTCAATCCCTGGCCTATGCTGAAAGTTTCATGTCTGTAGCTTAAAACTTAACTTTTTTTTTCCATTTTTGTTCGAAACTCAAAAAAATATCGTTTTATTTCACATAGAGTTTATTTCTGATTTTTAGGAAGTTTTTGGAAAAACGATTCAAATTTTTTAATCTTCATACATATTTTTTAGTTCCAAAACAACAAAGACATGGACAACCGTTTATTTACTTTCCCAACATTATACAATAAAAGTTCCAAAAGAGACAACTGTCTTTTTACATTTAAAAAGGCAAAATATTGATTTTATGCCAAATTTTGGTACTGCAGCACCCTATTCCAATACATTTATTTCACATATTTTTGATCCAAATTATTCTGCTATTATTGATACACCATTATATGGCATTTCTAAAAGAAGCTATTTATATGTAAACAAAATTACATATTATTTTGGAAATTTTACTTTAAAATTTACAACACTTTTTTATCAAATGTCAGCAAATGAAAGTGTTTCATTTATTTACCCCAATAAACCAGATATACGGTAATAAAAATTTTTTTGAAAATTTTGAAAATAATAAAATTTAGTATTAAAAAAACTGGGGATGTTTTTATTTTCAATGAAAGTAATATCACATTACAGTATTCTAAGGAAGATAACTCGCCTGCAAGTAATGGAGCAATATTTTTGATAGAAGTTATTGATAAAAGTACTTTAAATGAAAAATAAACTGATAATTATTATTGTGTTTATGTCTGTTTTTATTTTAAAAACGTTCAATAAATTAAATTTGGAGAAGGGTTTTTGTGTCAATTTTTTGAAAAATATTTTTTTAAATTAAAAAAATTTCAAAAAGTATTTTCGTATATGAGCACAGTATTGAACTAACAAATTAAACAAAACATTTGATACATTTATTGACCAATAGCTCGCACGTTTTATCAATTTGAATTTATTGTTTCCATAAATATTAATGCTTTACAAGGTAAAATTTTGCAAGGATTCCAATTACAAAAAAATTGAATTAAATCATTTTTTATAACAATGCTATCACCGATATTGAATAATTGCGTTTTTTCATAGGTGGAAAATGAGTAAAGATAAATTGGAAAATTTGGAGTTAATTCTATCAATGTAAATTTTGCAGGATATATGCTTATGTTATATGCTGCAGTACATTCAATCATAATATCTAAAAATTTGTGTTAAATTATTTAGTAATTATGTAATAAGAATTCGGATTCTTTAGCTATTTTTTGGAACTAACCAAATATTACATCTAAAGTATATGTGCCGAATGAATTTGATGGAATAATTGTTTTTAAAGGATATTCATTGACATTTAAAATTTTGTCATTAAACAAGGTTTGAGATAATTCTATTGTAAATGCGCATCTTTTTGGAATTCTTACAAAATAAACTTTTGTGGATAAAATTATATCTTTCACTGAATTTGAAGTAATTTTGCTGAAAATATGCGGTAAATTACAAATGAAAGAAACTCGGAAAATAAATAATTTCAAATACAAGGTGAAATAAACTATTATTATTACACCATTAAAATTTTTTAACCAAACGCAGTCCGAATTTGACGATTGAAAGGGTGAAATTATTCATGTTAAGACCAATTTTGTGTTTGAAAACATCAAACAAAAAGAGAAATTTTTGTTTTTATTTGCTCAACTTTTATGTCCCTTTCCCTTTCTCTTTCACATCTGAATCAAGGCGAATTTTTTTTCCTTTCTCGAAACCCTTTTTGGCTGCCCCTTTAGCGCAGTCGATGCGCCCCAGGCTAAGACGCAAAATGAACGAAAAGGTTCGATGGCTGTCGAGCGCCAGTCGAAAAAAAGTTCAATTAGTCAAATTTTGTTAGAAAAATAAATTATTTATTGATTGCATTTAAAAAAACTATAAATAAACAAAAAATGTGTTGAAAATTTGTAAAAAAAAACAAACTATTTTCTTTTTTTTCAACTGGCTCTCGACATGCATTGAACTTTTTCGTTCATTTTACGTCTAAGCTTTGGGCGCGCGTTCAACTGCGCTAAAGGGGCAGCCAATGAGGGTCTCGAGAAAGTAAAAAAAAAATTCGCCTCTTTCCCTTTTTGATTCAGACGTGCTTTTTGTTTGATGCGTTCAAAGACAGAATAGTCTCAACACGAATGATTGCACCCTTTTAGTCGTCAAATTTCGACTGCGAATTTCTATGGTCACTATATTACTTAAATTCATATATCATATTCTTTTGTTCAATTCCACTAAAAATTTTAACATTTTCAGAAACAGCTGTTGTCCATAAATTTAAAACATGATAACTCGTATTTGTCAAAATTGTTATAATGCATGGTTCATCAGTAATTGATAATGCTGCAATAAAAACATACGGTCGACCTTCTGTTATGTACATGTTATTAAATAAGCATCCACCATAACTTTCTGAAAAAATGCATTCATAAATTGTTAAGTTTAAATACTAATTTAAAAAATAACTTGAATTTTGAAAAGCAAGATAGCTTTGTGGAATATCATCTACTTCACCTCCATCTGTTTCTGTTTCTGCTGTGCTGATAAATATTTTCGCAATATTTGTTTGACATTTGTATGCAGATGTAGTGTATGGAATAAAACTAAATACTATGTTTTCATTAATTTAAATTTCTTATTTTAGGCTTTTCATTCTGTAATTACAGTTATAACTCAATAATTAACAAATGGTACATCATTAGTTAAGTTACGAGAATTTTAAAATTTCTAGGTATAGGGTTACGGAATTTTTTAGATGAAAAGCGGTACACAGCTTTGCAAAATCGCAAACGCTTATGTATAAAATATTTTACATACCAATTTTTATGGGATAAAACAGCCGTAAAATTTTCATTTTCATATAATTGATTATGTACTAGAGCACTTAAAATATTTGAATAAATTGTAAAAGTTTGATTTTTAGCAATCTTAAAATTTTTTGTTTTATCAAATTATATATTAAAAATATTACAAAATTTTCTGATAATTGAACACTTGCAAGACCGTTGTAGAATATATAAATTGACTGAATATCAATAACAAAAATTGAATTTATGTCATTCATGTATAAATTTAAATCAATTTTTTGGGCTAAAATACGTATTGCATAATTTGTAAGTTGCAATATTGACTTACGTTCAATTATAAAGGCATAAATATCGACAATGTAAAAATATTTTTCCGTCGTCGATAAGACATGAATTGTATTTTTACTTTGAGCATTAATATAAATTGTAGAATAAAAATAATTATTATAGTCATAATCTGCAACTTGCAGAATAGTTTCATCATCAGATATAATTTCAATTGAATCATAAATATTTGGACGATCATCAAATACAACTCCAAGCTCAATCATTATGAAACCATCTGGAGGAAATGCTATTATCTAAATAAGAGAAAAAATATATTTAAATAATGGATTTATTATTTACAGGTATGTAACATTCAATATTTCTACAAATATATGCTGAATATTTCATTAAATGAATGTTTGATTCATCTTCTGTAATTGCCAATGAATCTATACATCCACAGGCTAAAAAAATTTTTTTTCTTTACTATCCTGCGCATTTTTCTTTACTATCCTGCGCATGATGACGCTTTTTTTTTATTTTTCACACTAGCCGATAAAATAAAAAAAAGCGTCATCGTTGAAAAAGAAGAAAAGTGCTTTAAAAATCAAATGCAGCGAGACCGCTGCATTTAATTTTTTCAATTTTTTGAAAAAAGCGTTTAGCTTCTGGACTTTTTATCTCGGCTTCTGTTTTATTTTTTTGTTGTTTTTTTATCTCAGTTTATTCCACGCATGCTAAAATTCAATTCTATGAGTTTTCAAGTGTTGAAATAACCTGTAGCATATTTTTTTTTTCAAAATCTATAAAACTTTTTTCAACAAAAAAATTTTTGCCAAAAAAAAATGAAAAATCAAATGCGACCTCGCATGGAAAAACAATCCTTTTCTTTTTCGATGATGATTCTTTTTTTTATCGGCTAGTGTTTCATCAATCCAGGCTGGAAAATCCGCATTTTTCAAATGAAGTTTCATTTTTCCTTTTAAAAATTGCTCTGTTTGCTTATCAACAACTCCATTAATTACTGATTGACGGTTGTTAAAACTTACGGATAAAATAAAACTCTAGTAAAAATCCTGCAGAAGGTAGACTTCCATCGCTAATAAATTCAAAAATAACTGTTTTTGTTGTTCCATTTCTGTAACCAGAAAATATTTCTCTATCCATTAAGTTTATTTTATCTTCGTCATTGAAAGAATTTTTGTATATTATTTTATCCACACCATTTTCAAAATCGGGTACTTGAAGAAACATTGATTGTACGTCAAATTCTGATGGAATAACCAATTCAAAAACACAATATATATTATTTCTGTAAGATTTTACATCTTTTAATAAATATCTCCACCGTACAATAATACTGCCCTCTGCATCTAATGGAGGTAAAATCTTTGCATCACATTCCCCGATATCTTTCAATTGCGTCTTTTTTACAACAGTGATATACGCTTGTAATTCAACAATATTAAAAAAAGTTTGAAATGTATTTGATAGTGTTATTGTAATTGTATTATCACTATTATAATATGGGAAATTTGATTTTGCATCTCTTTCACTGAAAATATTATTATAAAACAAATATTTAAATCACTGCCAAAATTGCAACGAAATCAAAGGTTATGCAAAAAAAAGTTTCGAACAACAATAGTTTAGGGCACGACATCCTAAACGTTAATGGCGAACAGGGCTTATGAGAAAAATGAAAAGTGGAAATCAAAAAATCAAAAAAATTTTTGTAAAAAACAAAACCGAAATCGACATTTCGATTGCGGTTTCGATTTCGGTGTTTTTCAAAATCGAAATTAAAAAAACGGATGACACTCGTTTTTGCTACAATTTTGTGTTTTATTAAAACTACATCATTTTTTTTTTCTTATAGTAAAATAAATATTTAACGTCACGAACAAAGTTTCCTTGCAAAATGTCAGCGTTGTAGAAAATTAAAGAAATTTTTTTCGATTTCGGATTTTGATTGAATAAACTCGAAATCAAAACAAAAATCGAAATATTTCGTATTTAAAATCCAAAATCGAAATCGAAATTAAAAAAAAATTTTATGTCGAAATTGAAATGTCAGTTTCGCAGAGTCCCGCTGGCGAAAAATGAATAAATTAGAAAAAGAGTGAAAACCTCAAAATTCTTGCATTAATATTCAAAAGTCGAATTCTGACTTAGAAAAAATTATGCCTTTTTAAACTTCTGAATCCTTCAGAAAATAGAAGAATTTTTTCAAAATTTTTTCCCGAGAATTATTTGCTCATTTTTAAAAAAAAAGCAAAAAAGTAAAATGTTTAAAAAGAATTTTGAATTTTTGTAATTTTTTCTACACCTTAAAATTTTTGCTCACTTTCAGCATTTCATTTGTGTCAACAAATGAAATGCTGATAGGATGAGGTCATTGCCGTTTGTGCACTTATTCCCAGACGTCCCTAGCGAGAAGAAGGTGATATCACTTAAAATTCTTACTTCAAAATTATGTCCGTTGTATTTGTAATTCTAAAATTCGTTAATGTGGAAATATTTAAAGTATCAATCACAATTTTAAAACCATATTCTGATGAAGTATAAAATTTCCATTTACACGTAAAATTTCGATAATATGGTAAATCAAAACCAGATCTAATATAAATGATATCATTTTCGTCTTTAAATCTTAATAAATCATTAACTGATTCCATGGGACACCTTGTATGCAAAATATTTTGAAACACAAAATACCCTCGGTATGCTTCAAATGCGTATACGGGTGTTAAAATATTTGTCAAATTTGTTTGAATTTGAAAAACTGAACGACCAAACTTTACAAATTTTCTGAAAACACAAATTTTTAATTATAGTTCTTGAAATATCACGAAAAACCATGCAAAATTTTGATAAAAAATTTTTAAAAAAAATTAGGCATTTTTAAAATATCTTACTTTTCATCTTCATCGTAATCTTCTCCTAAACTATAATTCCCATATGCTTTATAATAAACTAAAAGTCTAACATTTTCAGTGTCAATATTATTATTATTTAAAGCAAATTTGCATAAAAATGGTTTTCGAACGTCTGTTAATGTCATCGGAAAATTTGGCGTTTCAAAATAAATCATTTCATTTAATTCAACTAATAAATTTTCATTAAAATTACTACAATTTTTTCTCGCCCAATTATTATTAAAAAGAAACAAAATGCAAAAATATCCAAGAAAACGCATTTTTCATTTGGTTGTACACAAAATTCTTTGAAAAAAGTAATATTTTTCTATTTTAAATACACAAGGTTTACATAAAAAAAATATTACAAAAATTATCACCTTATTATTACTTCAATTTTTTTCTCTCCACATTTGCTCAAATAAGGTGTGGTGTTTAATACTTTTTAAATTTTTTATAGAAATGATTTAAGAAATTACATGGAAAATCGGACTTTTCGATAATCTTTTTATCCGATTAAAACTTTTTCTCTGACGCAACTTATAGAAGAAAAAATATTAGAAGTGCAATATTTTAAATTTTCTTTTTTCGTCGGTCTTTGAAAAAATTTTTCAGGTTTTGAAATTTTATCAAGTAAATATTTTTTTGGGCGTCAACAGTAATACTTTGGTATTAACCATGTTTAAAAATTTTTTTAAAGCCTTAAAAGCTTTTTACGTTAACTTCAGAAAAATTCTCGAAAATTTTTGAATGATGCACATGGAAATTCTTCAGTTTCCAAATTGTTTTTTTAAATTTAAAAGTTGTTTCTTTTAAAGATAAGCAAAAAAAAGTATAACAAGGAAACCGTCAGACATGATTATGGCATTTTTGAAAAACAGATATTTCATCGTATTCCCCTTATATTTAAACCTTTTCCTGCAAATTTTCAGCGGCCCGTGGGCACTTTTTTATTTTTCATATATACTATCGATAGAGTTGATCGCCTGCTACTTGAAACTTAATATTTAAATTTTAAAGGTATTTTTGAACTTTTGGCATTGTAAATAGTCCCGAATGATTTAAAATGCTTATTGGAATGTTTTTTAGACCAAAAAAGATATCTGCCTTAAAAGATTTAAATATTGAGTTTTAAGTAGCAGGCGATCAAAAATTTACAGGAATAGGTTTAAATATAAGGGGAATACGATGAAATACCTGTTTTTCAAAAATTCCATAATCATGTCTGACGGTTTCCTTGTAAGTAGAATTTGTTTATGCATTTCTTTACAATTTTTTAAAGCGTACGAAAAATATAACCGGCTCATCGTGTCACGGTATTGTTGAATTGAAAAATTTCCTTATCCATTTGCTAAATTTAAAAAAGAAATTTTGGAATGTAGAAAATTTTGAGGGGATAAATTTTGATAAAATGTTTTAATAAAAAAAAAAAGAATCGTTTTAGATGAAAATTTATTTTCTTATTTCATTATTTGTTACTGCTGGTTTTGCTGTTCCATTGTATCAACCTTTTCAAGGACAGTTTTCTGAACAAACTCTTGATATTACTTATTTGAGAGAATGCGGATATTATGATTTAAATCATGATTACTTTGCTATTATACCTTCGGCATGGTTTAATACTGTTAATCCAAATAATGAATCATTGTGCAACTTTTGTTTAAAGATTGTAACCGATGAAAAAATGTGAGCAAGATTTTGATAGTGAAAAAATTTTTATTTAAACTAAAGTTTAAAAAGAATAATGTCTTTTTTTGATTCTACAGGGTGGTTTAAGAAATTTCCCGGTTTTCTTTTGGCTGGCAAATTTAAAAGCGGCAAAATTTTAGTGCAATTTTGCCAATAAAAGAAGAATGTGATATTGTGGATGAAGGATGCTCCCGCAATCGATTTCAAATTTCTACATCAGCTTGTGATATATTTGATGGATGTGATTCAATTTCAGCAACGTTTACCTTTGTAAAATGCATTTGAAAATGTCCAACAAGTCAAGATTATTGTTGTAAAAAAATTAAAATTTTTCTCTTAAAAAAGGTAAAAATTTAAAGTATAGAAGTGCGATTATCGATAATATATTAATCTATTAAGAAAACGTGATAGAATTTTTAATCTTTTACAAAAAACAATTTTAATCACTTTTTTATACTTTTTCAATTTCTTTGTTAAAATTTAATCTAAATAAAGTCAAGCTTTTTTTTTGTATAACATAATTTTAACGATGTTTCTATATTTGTTGTTTGTTTCGGGATTGTTAAAAATCTTAGAATCGGAAGAAGTTCCATTATGTAAAAGTTTAAAATATTCTGGAAACATATTTGATTTGTATACAGGAAGTAATGAATTAATTTTTACTTATAAATTTGATATGGATATAACATTTAAAAATACAAATTTAACATTCCCAAATTTAATAAAAATTTCAAATTTTACTTATACTTTTATTTCAAATGATAATTACTTTAACATTGAACCACGATCTCCAATGCTCTTTTTATATGGAGATACTGCAAATATTATAAAATGTTCTTCTTCAGAGGATTTAGAAGAAGGTCCATGTAATGCATCATTTCCAAATGGTATAATTCATTTACATTTTGCTATTTGGGACAGTGAAAGTACCGATGATGTTGTTGATGGTTTTAGCTTTTTTGTGAATGATGGATACATTTTTGATAGCAAAAATGGTTCCTTTTTGACTAAAAATGATTCATGTCGAAATAAAACCTTGGGTAAGTTTGTTTCAAAGAATTACATATTGGAAAAATTCTTGAAATTTTTTCCAATATCTTTTTTGGTAGTAAGTTTTTGTTCGCTTTAATTATCGCACTAGCCAGTAAAAAAAAAGCGTCATCGTTGAAAAAGAAGAAAAGTGCGGGACATACTAAATGGTGGATGGACGGGTCCGGTGGAGTGGACGTCTAAACGGTGGATGGATTGCTAAATGGTGGATGGATTTTTGAAAAACAATTTTTAAAAAAAATCAGATATCCAGAAATTTTTGAAGGAGGAATCCGGAAGGATTCTGATTTGCGGATGGTGAAATTTTTCGAATTTTTTTTTAAAAATGTTTTTCCAAAATCCATCCACCATTTAGCAATCCGTCCACCGGTTAGACGTCCACTCCACCGGACATCCACCATTTAGTATGTCCCGAAAAGTGATTTTTCATTCATGCAACCTGTCCAGCTTGGAACAATTTTGTTTAGTGTTCTTACAAACAAAAAAACGAGGTTACTGCATTGAGGGAACATTGTGTCAGTGGATAGCTCAGCTCACCGTGAGACCGCAGCATTTGATTTTTCAATTTTTTTCAGCGAAAATTTATTTTGTTGAAAAAAGTGTTCAGCTTCTGGAATTTTCATATCGGCATCTGTTTTATTTCTTATTATTTTTTTATCTCAGTTTATTCCACACATGCTAAAATTCAGTTCTATGAGTTTTCAAGTCTTGAATTAACCTGTAGCATATTTTTTTTTTCAAAATCTATAAAACTTTTTTCAACAAAAAAAAAATGAAAAATCAAATGCAGCGACCTCGCATCGAAAAAACACTTCTTTTCTTTTTCAACAATGACGCTTTTTTTTATTTTATCGGCAAATGTATCAAGTTATTTTGAAAAATGTATTATCTTTTTTCAACAAAAAATTTTACTTATTTTTAATTTTAATCCCTACAAAAATAGGCTATTAAAATTTTAATACAAACTTTTTTTGCTGAAAATGATGATTTTGTTAGGTTTCGTGCAAAAATTTTTTTCTGTTTTTTTACCTTCATTTTACAGATTTTGTAACATGGGTGTTTCCGGGAAATATAAATGTACAAAGCGGTTGTTGCAAGGGATTTGATTATGCCTATATTTCAAATTTCGATAACGGTAGGTTTTATTTTTCTTTAAAAATGTATGTCATTTTGACGATCTCATATTGAAATTGAATAGTGTCAGATTTACGGTTTCTCCAATTATGACTGTGTTTGTTTGAAAAAATAATTTTTTAATCAACTGGGAATTTAATAATCTGAAAAAAAAAACTCATTTATGCAAGTTTTTATATTATCTATTTTCAGATCCTTGTGACAATTTTGAAGCACAAACAACAATTGACGACGTTTCTAAAAATATTTCTTTAAGCTTTGTCGTCGATTATATTTTAAAAAATTCAGTGTCAGAAAATTTGGTAAACTTAGATATAAATTTTACATTGACGAAATTTCCATATATAAACTTTAATTATAATTTTGGTCCCAATAATCAAAAATTATGTCATGGAAATAATGAAAAACTATATTCTATTTGTACATTTAATGATATTGATTTAAATATTGATCAACAATTTGAAATGTTGTTCAATTTTAACGATTCCTTTCAATCACTCTATGAACATGTAATTTTTGGAGAATTAATTTTACGAAAAAATATGTTTTTTAAAAATATTAATATTTTGTATTCTCGAAATGATTCATGTTGGAAAAAGAATGGAACGATTCCATTTTCGACAGCAAATTATGAAGCTTCATTTTGTTGTAAAAATTTTAAATTAAGTGGACCAATGAAATATGATACAACAACGAAACAAACTTCTGTTACTAATTTAATTACTTCCACATCACTTTTGACAACACTATTAGAAAGTACAAAGTACAAAGATGACACAACTCATTCACAAATGAATCTCTCAACTTCTACATTTTTTGAAACAACACATAAACCTAAAATATCTACAACTTCTACTAACAATGCCTACAACAATTTCAACTTTTGCAAACTTTTTTTTATTTGTATTTTTACTGTTTACGTAATAGTGTTAATTATAATTTGAATAATTTGTTGATGTGTTTTGTGTCAGAAAAGTGTCTGCAATTTTTAAAGCCAAAAAATTCGAATGAGTTTACTGACTTTAAAAAATTTGTTATCTGATTACTCAAATTGAATAATAAAAAAAATTATTTTCTAATTACATTTAGGGTTTCAAAAGAACAAAAAATATCATTTTAATGAAATTTTGAAATAAACTTTTATAAGACAGAAAACTTGAGAAATCAAAAGGCATCAAACACATGTTTTTTGAGTAAAAAATAATTTTTTGACTTCATTTAGATTCTCAAAAGAACAAAATATAATGTTTTAATGAAATTTTAAATAAACTTCTATTTACTTTCTTGAGCAAAAATAATTAACAATGACTTCTTGAAGTTGTAATAAAATACTTTCTCAAAAAAAAGAAGAAAAAATGACATTTATTTTGAAATTTCTTTTTTACAATGATATTTTTGCATGTTTAATTGCAGTTTTTGGAAATTTATTGTTACTTTTTTTAATTTTAACGTTGAAAAAAAAGGATGTTAAAAATATGAATTTAATACTTTTGCCAAATTGTATTATTGATTTAGTTACAGCTATTGTAATTTTACTTTTTCAACCGGTAAAAATTTCCATACATAAATATTTGTACAAACGTTTTAAATTTAGCAAGTTGTTATAATTGAAGGATACGGATTCCTTGTTATGGGAAATGGGATTTCATTGGATTCATTTAATTTAGCAAGTTTTTTAACATGTTTATCCGGTGCTACATTAAATATTACAATGAATTCGATTTGTACTCCTTTTTATTTACGTTATTTAACGATTTGCAAGTATGTTTTAACAAAAAAATACAGGATGTCTCAAGAAATTTTACCATTTGAATTTGAACTGATCTAAAAAACTATTTTTTTTAGAGTTGAAACTTTCAGCGACGGTTTCTTAGGTCGTAGGATTTTGTTTTATAATTCAAAGAAAAAAATCTGGATTAAAATTTTTTGGACCCTTTTCGACTTGTTCTTGCTCTTGTAAAACTATGAAAGTTTCTCACCAAGTCAACTACGGTATGGACAATCCAACAATAGTAAATTTGAGATTCCTCGACCGAAATTTAGTGGTTTTTTATTATTTTTAAAATTCAGGGACTTAGAAAAATCGTCGTTTTTAGATCGCGTGAAGAATATTTGATAATAAAAATCACTGTTGTTTTAAAATTAACATGGTCAATATAAACATCATTATATTAAATATTATAAATTTCGGATTAAATTTTTTATTGTAAAATATGATGTAGCACTTTTGTTCTAAAATTATGAGGAAATAGCTCTGAATAAAATACAGGGCGCTTCAAGAAGTTTTCCCGTTTTGACTCGCAAATTAATACTGTTAAAGACACTCAAAACCGGATTTCATAGTTGTTTTTATGAAGTCCTTTTTTCTTTTCAGCTTGGTCCATTTTTTCCTTTCTTCATTTTTTGAAAATTTTTGTAAGGGCTAAACTCGAAAATATTAGGTTTTAAAAAATTGATTTTTTTATGAAAAGCATAAGCTTGGAGGTGCTTAAAACAACTGTGAAATCCGATTTTGAGTATTTTTAACAGTATTGATTTGCGTGCCAAAATACAGTGGGAAAATTTCTTAAAGCACCAGTATTCTCAATTTTTAGGAACGTTCAAATCCGTCCAAAACATATAATTATCCCTTACATATTAGCATTCATAAATGCATCTATCGTATTTATGCTTTTAATTTGTTCTTTTCCTTTAAACACAAAAGATTACATAAAATTTGAAAAATATTTGAACATTGATTTTTGGTTAAATGAACATAAAAATGGTATTTCATTTACAGCAACAAGTGTCGTAAGTATTTTTTTTATTTTGAAACACTTACGACATTTATTAAAAATATATTTTTAGACAAATCCGTTTTTATTATCAGCGATTGGATATGTTGCAATAACAACAGGATTCAGTTACAGTATGGTAATATACTTCGGTATTAAAATTGTTAAAATGCTTAAAAGTCATGTTTCAAGAATTTCAAATACAAAAGTTTTAAGTCGACAAATTCAAAAAACTTTAACAATTCAAGTATTTTTAAGTCATTTTCATTTATCGCTTTTCACTATTAAAATTTCAGGCAGTTGGTCCATTATTTATTATGATTCTGCCAATCGCCTGCTTTTTTGTGTTATTTCTTTTTCAAATTAATGACTTTAGAGCAACACTATTCTTTTCATTCTTCTTTGGATGGATTTCTGTTGTTAATCCACTTGCTGCAATTACAAATATATCGTCGTATCGTCAAAAAATCAAAGAATTTTTTTTTGAAATCATTTAAATATTTTACTTGTTATAAAGAGATAAAATTTTATTTTTGTTACAAAATACAGAAATTACTTTAAATAAGAAAAAATAACTTAATTATAAAAACTTCAAAATAAAAATTGTTTAAAAACATTGTAACAAAATGTTAAGGAAGTCCGGGGATCAAACATAAAGCCCCCTAGAAAAATGCATCGAATTATTCTTTTTTTTGATGAATCATCTTCTTCACTATTGTCATCGACTTTCATAGTTTTGATAGTGCAGAAAAACGAACACAGTTTTAAAATTAACTTCTAATGCTTTAAAATCTAATGTTAAAAAAACTAATAATTTGAAAAGCACAAAAAACTTCCAAAGGATCCCCCTTGTTGATTTTTAGGGTTTTTAAATGCTTTAAAAAAATTTTTTTTGAACAACGTTTTTTCTTTCACACTCATCCATCCACGGTGTTTTTTTTTTGTCTATTGCAATTTCGGGCACTTCTTCAGTTTACCCCACCCCCATTTTTTCAATCACCAAAATTTGCATAAAATTATTGAGTTTTGTTTGAAAATTCAAAAGGGTGGGCGGTTGGGTTGAGTGAGCGGTTGCTTTTGCGAATGAAAAAAAATGGGGGTGGGGTAAACTGAAGAAGTACCTAATTTCGAAATATATGCTTTTCTTTTGAAATAACAGACAAAAAAAATTTGCTCTTTTTCTTCCTTGCCTTTTTCGCCCCAAATTTTTTCAAATATTTTTTATTTCATATGCAAAAATTACAGATAGTAAAACTGAAAAAATCATTAGTAAAAAACTGTAAGTTATTTATACTTCACTGAACTAAAAATTACAAAAAAATTAATTAGTTGATTAAAATTTCCGTATTGAATGTTGTCCTCAATACAGTAGCTATTAATGAACTGGCTCGAGCTCCTGTAGAAGCCATAACCATGGAATAAAGAATGTTACTTGTTTTTAGTAGCTACGTGCGCAGCAATGTACAACGCCAGTGTTCCCCTTCATTTTTTTTCAGTCAAAAAAAAAGAAAGAAAAAAAAAGAAACAGCTCCTTAGGTATACTGTAAAAAATAAAACTTTTTTTTAAAAATTTAATTTTTATTCACCTAGATGTAAAAAAATACGGAGATTTCGAAAATCCAACTTTTGACTATCACTTTGATACAAATAATTAGGGAAAATCGGTTTTTTTGACCTGTATTCTGTCTTCCACCTTCTTCCTTTTTAAAACCAAGCCTATTCGACTCAGAATTTTTTTCTGCATCGAATAGTATTTTTAAAATTATCGCGAAACACAGCGGTCAAAAGTTTGCGTCTATGGCTCAGTGGGCGAAGCGCCGCCTATCAGTCCTTCGGTCACTGGTTCGACTCTAACAATCGTAAACTTTTTTAAAAAAAAGAACTGCTGTTATTTTTGAATTCTCCATAGTCGAAAGCATATATGTACCAAAAATAAGCTCAATCGGAGATAAAAAATATTTTTGTGTCTCTGGTAGGGTTTGAACTTTTGAAAAAATACTTTTTTTTTGCTGCAAAAAAAAGTGTTGTTTGCGAACGCGACACGAAAATTTGTATAAAGAAAATGTGTTCCCCGGCTGAAAAAAATTCTTTTTTTTTATTTTTTAACAGTAATATTAAGCAGAAATATTACTTTTTTTTACTCATTTATTTTTTACTTTCCATCAATATTTTTACTGCGCATCTAATGATACCAAATTTATTGCATTTGGAGAACTTTTGAAAAACCTGTACACGTAGCTAGTTTTTAGGAAATAAAAATACACGTAAAAAATATAGCTTTTTTAAATTTTACATATTGTTAGAAACATTCGGAATTAACAATCATTAATAATGCTTCTGATCGATGATTTCCATTGAATTTAATATTTCAGTCAAAAAAGGTTTTTACAAAAGAAAAGAAAATATTTAATCTTGCATATTTTTAAATACATACATCAATAAAAACAGATAATAAAATATTCAAAAGCTTTAGAAACGTTTTATTCTTAACAGAAATATGGTCATCATTTTATAAAAAAGAAACCAATTCTAAAACAGATGAAGAAAGAAAAAATTGCGAAAAAAGCAAAAGGGACAGACAAATGTTTTTCCGTTGAACATTTTTAAAGTTTTTACAAAATGACGAAATACGTCCGTCGAAACAACCTTTCTTTTTATTATAAGCAACATTTTTCTTATTGATGCCACATGTGTTTCACTGCTGGTGGCATTTTAAAAAAACGTTTCTACTCTAAAAGCTTGGGTTTTGAAATAATATTTCATATTTTTGCAAAATATTATAATTTTGCTAATCTTTTTTGAATATTTTGTGATTTTGTAAGCATATTTGTAAATGTGAAAGAATTACTGTAATATTAGGTTTTAAAAAATTGATTTTTTTATGAAAAGCATAAGCTTGGAGGTGCTTAAAACAACTGTGAAATCCGATTTTGAGTATTTTTAACAGTATTGATTTGCGTGCCAAAATACAGTGGGAAAATTTCTTAAAGCACCAGTATTCTCAATTTTTAGGAACGTTCAAATCCGTCCAAAACATATAATTATCCCTTACATATTAGCATTCATAAATGCATCTATCGTATTTATGCTTTTAATTTGTTCTTTTCCTTTAAACACAAAAGATTACATAAAATTTGAAAAATATTTGAACATTGATTTTTGGTTAAATGAACATAAAAATGGTATTTCATTTACAGCAACAAGTGTCGTAAGTATTTTTTTTATTTTGAAACACTTACGACATTTATTAAAAATATATTTTTAGACAAATCCGTTTTTATTATCAGCGATTGGATATGTTGCAATAACAACAGGATTCAGTTACAGTATGGTAATATACTTCGGTATTAAAATTGTTAAAATGCTTAAAAGTCATGTTTCAAGAATTTCAAATACAAAAGTTTTAAGTCGACAAATTCAAAAAACTTTAACAATTCAAGTATTTTTAAGTCATTTTCATTTATCGCTTTTCACTATTAAAATTTCAGGCAGTTGGTCCATTATTTATTATGATTCTGCCAATCGCCTGCTTTTTTGTGTTATTTCTTTTTCAAATTAATGACTTTAGAGCAACACTATTCTTTTCATTCTTCTTTGGATGGATTTCTGTTGTTAATCCACTTGCTGCAATTACAAATATATCGTCGTATCGTCAAAAAATCAAAGAATTTTTTTTTGAAATCATTTAAATATTTTACTTGTTATAAAGAGATAAAATTTTATTTTTGTTACAAAATACAGAAATTACTTTAAATAAGAAAAAATAACTTAATTATAAAAACTTCAAAATAAAAATTGTTTAAAAACATTGTAACAAAATGTTAAGGAAGTCCGGGGATCAAACATAAAGCCCCCTAGAAAAATGCATCGAATTATTCTTTTTTTTGATGAATCATCTTCTTCACTATTGTCATCGACTTTCATAGTTTTGATAGTGCAGAAAAACGAACACAGTTTTAAAATTAACTTCTAATGCTTTAAAATCTAATGTTAAAAAAACTAATAATTTGAAAAGCACAAAAAACTTCCAAAGGATCCCCCTTGTTGATTTTTAGGGTTTTTAAATGCTTTAAAAAAATTTTTTTTGAACAACGTTTTTTCTTTCACACTCATCCATCCACGGTGTTTTTTTTTTGTCTATTGCAATTTCGGGCACTTCTTCAGTTTACCCCACCCCCATTTTTTCAATCACCAAAATTTGCATAAAATTATTGAGTTTTGTTTGAAAATTCAAAAGGGTGGGCGGTTGGGTTGAGTGAGCGGTTGCTTTTGCGAATGAAAAAAAATGGGGGTGGGGTAAACTGAAGAAGTACCTAATTTCGAAATATATGCTTTTCTTTTGAAATAACAGACAAAAAAAATTTGCTCTTTTTCTTCCTTGCCTTTTTCGCCCCAAATTTTTTCAAATATTTTTTATTTCATATGCAAAAATTACAGATAGTAAAACTGAAAAAATCATTAGTAAAAAACTGTAAGTTATTTATACTTCACTGAACTAAAAATTACAAAAAAATTAATTAGTTGATTAAAATTTCCGTATTGAATGTTGTCCTCAATACAGTAGCTATTAATGAACTGGCTCGAGCTCCTGTAGAAGCCATAACCATGGAATAAAGAATGTTACTTGTTTTTAGTAGCTACGTGCGCAGCAATGTACAACGCCAGTGTTCCCCTTCATTTTTTTTCAGTCAAAAAAAAAGAAAGAAAAAAAAAGAAACAGCTCCTTAGGTATACTGTAAAAAATAAAACTTTTTTTTAAAAATTTAATTTTTATCCACCTAGATGTAAAAAAATACGGAGATTTCGAAAATCCAACTTTTGACTATCACTTTGATACAAATAATTAGGGAAAATCGGTTTTTTTGACCTGTATTCTGTCTTCCACCTTCTTCCTTTTTAAAACCAAGCCTATTCGACTCAGAATTTTTTTCTGCATCGAATAGTATTTTTAAAATTATCGCGAAACACAGCGGTCAAAAGTTTGCGTCTATGGCTCAGTGGGCGAAGCGCCGCCTATCAGTCCTTCGGTCACTGGTTCGACTCTAACAATCGTAAACTTTTTTAAAAAAAAGAACTGCTGTTATTTTTGAATTCTCCATAGTCGAAAGCATATATGTACCAAAAATAAGCTCAATCGGAGATAAAAAATATTTTTGTGTCTCTGGTAGGGTTTGAACTTTTGAAAAAATACTTTTTTTTTGCTGCAAAAAAAAGTGTTGTTTGCGAACGCGACACGAAAATTTGTATAAAGAAAATGTGTTCCCCGGCTGAAAAAAATTCTTTTTTTTTATTTTTTAACAGTAATATTAAGCAGAAATATTACTTTTTTTTACTCATTTATTTTTTACTTTCCATCAATATTTTTACTGCGCATCTAATGATACCAAATTTATTGCATTTGGAGAACTTTTGAAAAACCTGTACACGTAGCTAGTTTTTAGGAAATAAAAATACACGTAAAAAATATAGCTTTTTTAAATTTTACATATTGTTAGAAACATTCGGAATTAACAATCATTAATAATGCTTCTGATCGATGATTTCCATTGAATTTAATATTTCAGTCAAAAAAGGTTTTTACAAAAGAAAAGAAAATATTTAATCTTGCATATTTTTAAATACATACATCAA
Source organism: Panagrolaimus sp. PS1159 (assembly GCA_963922195.1). Classification (NCBI taxonomy): domain Eukaryota; kingdom Metazoa; phylum Nematoda; class Chromadorea; order Rhabditida; family Panagrolaimidae; genus Panagrolaimus; species Panagrolaimus sp. PS1159. The sequence continues at coordinate 715,814 of CAWUHW010000005.1, forward strand.
TAAAAACAGATAATAAAATATTCAAAAGCTTTAGAAACGTTTTATTCTTAACAGAAATATGGTCATCATTTTATAAAAAAGAAACCAATTCTAAAACAGATGAAGAAAGAAAAAATTGCGAAAAAAGCAAAAGGGACAGACAAATGTTTTTCCGTTGAACATTTTTAAAGTTTTTACAAAATGACGAAATACGTCCGTCGAAACAACCTTTCTTTTTATTATAAGCAACATTTTTCTTATTGATGCCACATGTGTTTCACTGCTGGTGGCATTTTAAAAAAACGTTTCTACTCTAAAAGCTTGGGTTTTGAAATAATATTTCATATTTTTGCAAAATATTATAATTTTGCTAATCTTTTTTGAATATTTTGTGATTTTGTAAGCATATTTGTAAATGTGAAAGAATTACTGCTATGACTTTGTTTTTAGGTCATTTTTTTAAATTAATGGATTTTGCAAATACTGCAATGGCATCTCCGCATTTTTTAAAAAGAATTAGCTTCACAAACAGTTTACAATTTATTAATAGAGTAAAATTTTTTTACGCGGCGAACATTTTCATTAAAATTAGTTCATTTTGTAATTCTTTAATTTAAAAACTGTAAAAGAAAAAATAAACAGATCACATATAAAACACAATTCATTCACTATTATTCTTTATTCAGGCATATTCTTTAATTTTGAGTGTGGCAGTCTATTTATTAAAAACAGGGATAAATTTATTGATAGAGTTTTACTATTGCAAAGTTGGAAGTTATCAAAAAAAGAAAAAAATATAGTGCACAATCAAATGTATAAATATAAGTGAAAAATATTTTAAGTTAAACGTGATTTTAAAATCGCAAAAAAACTTTGTCTCTGCATCAAATTTTTTATATTTACCTCTTCGAACCAAATTATATTTTGAATAAGTTTTATTTTGATCAAAAACAGCTACAATTTTGTGATCTAAAAATTTCTGTTGAAAATAAGACATTCCTTTTAACACAACCTCTTGCTTTTATAACATCTTTGTAATTGGCTTTTGTAATCACAAAATGTTGCTGTTGTTCGTAGCTCAAAAAAGCTCGAATACATGTAATCAACAATGGAAAAGCATGTATCAAACGGAGAGTGATATGGATATTTCTTTCAAAATTGTAAATCAAAAAAAACTCCTTGGGCCTTATTTTTTGATCGCTACCGTATATGTATCACATAATAACAAACTGACAGATCATTTGATTTTTCTGTGTCGCAGGTGAATGAAAAATTTGAATTTGTTTTAACCGAATATGTTTGAATTTAATGATAAACCATGTGTTGGCGGAGTTGAGCATGATTGGAAAACGCTGTAATTGTAAATTCTATTAGTTACTGTTTAGTTAGTTGTTGCTGTTAATTTTACCAGCAAATTTACGGTAATTTTTTGATAGTTTCGTTGAAAAAGTTTTACTTACCAATAAAATTATGTCTTTTAAATGAATAAATTCGATTAGCTGCAGGAATATTAGCTGGTAATGGAAGTTGTGGTGCTGGTTGAACTTGTGCTGGTTGATTCCGAACTTTTTGTTTTCTTGCACGAGGTCTTCGTCGTTGATATGGATTGCGCTGTCTTTGTTGTCCAATAATTGGTGGTTGAGCTTGTGTTGGAATTGCTGGTACTGGCTGTTGTGGTGCTAAAAAAAAGAAAGTTAAATTTGCAATAAAATTAATGAAAACAATTGGAAATAATTGATACCAATTATTAACAAGGTTATTTAAATTTTATAACTTTTTAAAACTGAAATAAAATTCGAAACATCTTTTTCAAGACTCATGCAGCATTCTGCTAATCTGGTTTTTTCCAGCTGAGGATATTTGTAGTGCAGCATCGGTGATGTAATCAATAAATTAATGTTTGTATATCTGCACAACAAATTCAGTAATGTTTGCAAACAATCATTATTCAACAATGAATGGGATGAGTTTTGTATATTTGAAGACAAATATTGTAGTAACTGGAGATAAAAAGAATTTTTCAATGCCATTTATTGAAAAATGTTTTTCGCAATTGATCTATATCATACAAAAAGACTCAAAAAATTGAGTTTTTTAAACCTTTTTTTAAAATTTTAAAAATAAAATTGACAAAAAAAAGTTTTTTTATATAACTGCAGAGAAATTTGTATGGAAAATCTTTTAAGGGGATATTGTAAAAATTACCGTGACAAATACAATTGCAGCTGACGGTTGTTGGAAATGAATAAATTTTGCAGGTAATAATTTAACCAATGAAGGTTATATTGTATTTGTGAAGAAATAGGAATTTTTTAACAGGAAACTCAATGGGAATCGAATGTATGGGATTTGCTGGCTGAAATTTTATGGTTGAATGCCAATCTGAAATACAATCTTTTATGACAATGTTTTAGTTATTTCATGTTTTTGAAAAAAACATGATTTTTCATTATAATTTTTTGTTATTTACCCATTGTTTTTTACCATCTTCTGATGGTTCAGGTTTGTCTTACCGTAATTTTGACCATGTTGAAAGATTTGAGAATTTGAATTTGGATAATAATAATGTACCATTTGCAGATATGGATCAAAGTATGGCAAATATTGAACATGGTGTTGGCCATAAAAGAAATGCATCCGTTGACCAAAGTCGAAAAAAACTGGTAAATATTGTTGTTGCTGATAATCGTAAATTATGGGAAAAAGATGATGATTAATAGGGTCATAGAAGACCGGTAAATGTTGTTGTTGGGCAGGATCATAGTATATCGGCAAATATTGTTGATATGGATAATGATAGAAATGTTGATAATGTGGATATTGTTGCATTGGATGATGATTAAAATGTTGATCATGTGGAAAAATATGTGCCGGAAGTTGTTGCTGAAATCCAGGTGAAATTGGAAGCGCAGGTTGTCCCGGAGGAAACTGAGGATCCAAACTTTGTTGTTGAAGTGTTATAATATTAGGCATGAAGTCATTATCATCAATCAAATCCATTATGATATCTCAGATTTGAGAAAAGTCTAAACATTAATTAGTATGTTGCATTTCGCGAAAAAAATTATAAAACACGGAAAAAAATAAAAGGAAGCGGGCGGTTTGCTATTTTTTAGCAAGCGATTAAAATAGTATCAAATGGCATTTCTATTTTATAAACAATTATCGAAAAGCTAGAGATAACTGATAAAAAATCTCAGTTTTTTACATAATCAAAAATTTAAAATTCTTAAAATTTTGTGATGTCTTATTTTAACATTTGACGGAATTCCAAAGAACAAAACATTTTTGTGACATCCATGTTCTATGAATTTTTTCATTGTACACACGATTTTCTTTTCCCATAAATAAATTTTTCATTCTTTTGTAAAAACTTTGTTTCTCTGGCGGGTGTATATTTTTAAGAAGTGATAAATATGCAAATTCTGAAAGTGTTAACACCCTTAGTGTTTTTTTTATCAATAATCGTTCTCAGCATATTGAAGGACAAACATTTGTAGAATCAAATCAAGAGATAACGTTTAACATATATTTTTTTACAAAAAAAATAGTTAAGATTATCACTTTTTCGATAAAAAAATTACTTTTGCAAAAGACAAAAAAGGGGGTTCCACTTGGAAAGGACATTTGTTAAATGACGTTTTTTTTGTCTTTTCGACACTTCTGAAATTTAAAAGAAAAAAAGCTAACAAATTTCACAGCTAAAAATCACAATTTTTTGCCAATTATTCCTGCCGCAATTGGCATATTTTCATCACACAAATATAAACATCTTGTCTTATATCGCTTAAAATCCGTTTTACAATATATATCCCATTCTCAGGCATCAAATAAACATTTTCGATAAATAATATATTTATCAGTTTTTGAACAACATCCAAAAACTGCAAATGTATAATAATTAAAGGTTCCAATAAGCCAAATATTCTTTAAAAAATTAAACATTTATTTCAGATACAAAAACAAAAATAATGCGTCATAAATAACCCAAAAAAAGCACACAAAGTTGAATCCCCGAAAAATTTTATTTTTGATTTAAAAGTATAATTTGAAACCCAAAAATGCTATCTAAACACATTTTTAAAAATTAGCAAAATGTTCCAACATATAACAAATTATTTGGTGAAAGCAGAACTTTGTTATTTTCAACTTTTTTGTCATCTTTACATGTAACAACAAAATATAAAAATGGCCGATCTGCACAAAATTTATATCCGCCTCCAGTTCGAGGAATTTCAAATGATTCTCCTTTTGAAACGTTGCTGCTATCTGTTTCACTTCCATTTTCATCAACCTTAAAAATTTGTTGTTTTTAAAATTAGTTTTTTTTTCAAAATCTGCTTACTTTAAAAACAGAAGAATGTAGGATATTGTCTACTTTCTTTAAGCTTTCAGATATTCCATCAAGATTTGAGCTTTCATTAAACATTGTTTTTAATCCGGCACTTTCAAGGATTTCATTACATTTGATATTCGATGTTTGATTAAATGTTGGAATTTGAACAAACATTTTACTTCCTTTAAAATCTCCTCTAAAAACAGCTTAATTATACATAAAAAAATTTACATATTGAATAACAGAATTATTTTCTGCTCAAATTTGAATGTTGTCAGCAACTTGGCAAAGTGTTATCTAATAACATGGAGCAAAAAAACTTATAGATCTTTTAAAGAACACTTATAGAGTAAAACTTTTTTTGTCATATGTTGTTGAGTTACACTTTGCCAAACTGCTAATAACAAAAGCTCTTTTCGATTCGATGTGTAACAGTTTTGGTATTTTCCATTTTCATTAAAAGTTTTCATTTTTTCCCTGATTTTCAAGGAACTTTGAAGTAGTAAAATAAGTATGAACAAATTTTTATGCATTTTGTAATAAGAAAAACTATACCTTTTAGTAAATTCTTCAAAGCTATGAACATTAATATTTTCAATTAATTTTGCCAAAGAATAATGTTGATTTGGTAAAACAATATAAAGCCATGCTTTAAAGCCATCAAATGGAATTCCAAGTGAAACCGAATTCTTTCCTTCTGATAAATTCCAACCAATTCTTGGAATTACTGTCTTTTTCATCATTTGTATTTCTCGTGGTGGAATTCCAAAAAACATTTTTGTTTCAATTTTATCAAATTTGCTATCCCATGGTGCAGAAAAATGTAAAGTACTAATGCAAATGCAATTACTTGGAAAAGAAACAGTTTCATTTGTTGCAGCTTCAGTAATTTGATTATTTGTTGATTTCGAAACAAAGTTGTTGATTTTCTGTAAAAATTTCAAAGTTGATAAAGTAAAAATTAATAAAATTTTATTTATTAAATAACTTGTTTATTATTTTAGAAACTTTGGACTTTAAAAAACGATCAAAATTATAAAAATAAGAAACTTAATAAAAGATTTTGATTATGTTTCACGTTAGAATCAGCTGTTCAGTCAAAAAATGCCCTGGCATTGTGTTTTCTTTATTTTTTTTTTGTTAAAAACAAATAAAAAAGTGAGCACTATCTTTAACAACTATGCTTGATTTTATATTTGTTCTTTACAAACATTTTTTTTCAAAACTCTCTGTTATCCCACTCAGTTTTTTATGTTGATTAATAATATTAATATAAAAGGGCATGAAAAGTTAATATAAGATCAGGCACAGTAGTTAAAGATCTTGCTCGTTTTTTCGTTTTTTTAAACAAAAAAAAAACACAATGCCAACCCATTTTTTGATTGAACAAAAAGAGTCGAACTGATTCCAACGTAGTATTGTAAGTCATAAAAACGCTGTAAAACTTCTTGATCTAAAAAGCTTTCTTTATTAGAAAATCGAAATTTCGGTTTCCTCAGGTCTTAAAACTAATTTCGGTCTCTAAATATTTCAAAAGAAAAACTGTTCAGAGTTTTTCGTGTTATTTTTCTCGGAATTTTCACAACCTTTTTCAAGTACTGTTGCTCGATTGTATCCATCCTTCTCAACTTTGAAAACAACAATGTGCTTCTGTTTTACATCTTTTGAACAAGTATTCTATTTGTCTGCTAATACAAATAATAAAAACTTACATTTATAACGCTTTCAATGTCGTTAAAATCAACGGTTTCAAAAGCTCCATTAAACTTGTTTTTTAAAATGTCTTCAAATTCTGGTAATAATGACATATCCGAAGCAACAAAAATGCCATTCGCAAAGAATAATTTTACCTTGTTTTCATCATTTGATCCGTGGTTAAGAATTTTTGACCACCTTTCAATTACATCTTCTTTTGTATTAGATTTTTCTAAAATTTTTTCAAAATTGTATCTCATAAAAAAATTATTTGCAAGCAAAGCAGTATAAATTTTTTGTCTCAATTTTTTCCTGAATTAGCTTTTGGTAGTAACAGAATTCTTAGATTTTTTTGGAATGTTAGTATTTTTTGCGGCTTGATCTTTGTCAATGATTTGTGTTGTCACCAACAAACAAATTTTTCAAAAATTTTAAAAAAAGATTTTCCTCAATAAAACTTTTTCCTTACCTTTTCCAACCAAATCTCCGATTTCTTTTTCTGCTTCGTCTTTTGCTCCAGCATAAATAATTGAAAGTCCAGACAAAATTGAAGTTGGAGAAAAAATTGATGATTCACGAAAAGAATTTTTTAATAATGGTAAAATTTTACAAGCAAATACAACTTCATGATCAAACGACATCTCTCTTTTCACTCAATCACTTTTTTGAAGAAAAATTAACACGATAAAAGAGTTTGAAAAAAATGACTAGACTCTTTTTTGATTGACAACAAAAAAAACACAACTGCTTTTCTTTTTTATGTTTTAAAAGGTAGACAAAAAAAATCAACTAAAAGCAGTTATAAAAAGACTAAGATTTAGCTGATACAAAGATTTTTTTGTTGTTTACTTTTAAATCAATAAAAGAGAGGGCGGTGAAGGAATATCCAACTGCAGGCAGTCGGATATGAAACAAAAAACAAAGAAAACCGAGAAAAGCTTTTTAAGTGCTATTTTTAAAAATGCCAGCTTGAAAAATAAAAAATATATTTCATTTTCCTATTTTTTCTTTAACTCCAATAAATTTTTGTTTTGTTTTTGTAAATAATGTTTTAACAAAAATATCACTAATTTTAAAATACAGGGTGATCCAAGAAATTCCCCGGTTTTCTTTTGGCTGGCAAACTCAAAATATCAAAGTTATCAAAAAACGGATTGAGGTTTTGTAAATAACAAAAATTTGATTTTTTATGATGTCAATATGAAGTTATTCTGAGAAAAAAAATTTTAAAAAATTAAAAAAGAAACAAAAAAAAGGATAAAGTTTTTTTTTATATTGTTAATCAGTGGTTTCGTTGAGATGATTTTCTATTTTTAAATTTTTGTTTATCTTTCTAAAATTTCAAAAATTCTTAATTAATTGCTTGCAGAATTTTCATCCATTTACCAAAGAAAATTTTTAAAAAGCTACGTGTGTGGAATTTTTATTGAAAAACTGTGAGTATTTTAAACGAAATTTCTGCAAAGTTAAAAACAAACTAAATATTCAAATAAAAATAAGGCAAAACCAATAAAAGGGAATAAAGAAATGAAATCCTTTCAAAAAATACGAAACCAATGTGATTCAAATGCTGTTATAGCAAAAATGCTAAAAGCGAAAAAATTAAAAGTTTTCCCAGACAAAAAAAAATAAAAATGAGAGATTGTTTCGAAGGTATGAAAGACAAACTTTTAGTTATTAAAAAAAGGCATTTTGACGGAAAAAAGTTTTTTACATTGAAACTATTTGTAACAACTTTTTTTTTCATTTTTAATAATGTTCGAGTTCAATTTTTTGTTTTTTTAGAAAAATTCTTTTTCATGCTTAATTACATTTCGTTTATTTAAATGAAACTCAAAAAATTTTAAGAACATATTTTTAAAATAAAATATTCAAAAACAATTTTCAGTGACATAAATTTGTAAATTTTTTAAAGAGCTTTTTTTTGTCAATCGTGTTCGTTTTTATTTCTTTCGCGAATAAAATTCCATTTTCAGTCAACACAAAGAAACGCCCATCACTTGTTTACTACTTTTTTGCAAAAGTTGTTTCGCAATTTGCAATGTTTCTCAAATGTTAAAAGGAAGGCAAAAGCAAAAAAATGGTTTGAGCATTTTTTTTTCGTTTTTCTTTTCACATATTATTACATTTTTAAAAGAAATCTTTGAATATTTTTTTTAGTTATAGAAATATACATTTTAATTAAAGCAAAATAAACTTAATTAATATAAATACTTTCGTATTTAATTTCATAAAACAGAAAGCATTTTGTGTCTAAAAGAAATCGAAAATCAAAGGCAACAGTAATAATGAAATAAAAATTATATGGTCAAACACACTGGTTTTGATTTAAATAATTCTTTAACAATTAAAAAATAGCATCAAAGACTTGCTTTTTCACATATGAGCCTAAAAAATCATATAAAAAACTTGTGATAACTAAATAAAAACCTAACAGTGCAAAGTGAATTTCGGCAATGAGGAAATTCGTGCAAGAAACAATCTTCATCAACTTTGCAACCATGAAGTTTTTGACGTTTTTGAATCTAAAAACGTGATGTAAAAGTTACTGCAAGAATATTTTACACATGTAAGTACTATCATTCATTAGAGAGGGCAGTTTTGTAAAAATTAAAAAAGTCAAAAACTGACAATACATTTACCATCAATACATTCGTTATATTTATCACAAGGATTGTTGGGACCACATGGTTCACTATCGTTATAAGCATTTGATCCAAAAATCAAAACACAGACAATCGCAACGATAACGAAGAAATTTATTATTTCTAAAAAAGTTTTTATCTTACTTTTCAAAAATGTGATTACTAAAACTTTTGTGACAAATTTTGAAGATGATGAAAAAAGAACAGCGAATATAAATTCTTTTTAGTTTCAATTAAACAAAATGTTAGAAATCATAAACAAAGTGGGAAAAATGATGATATTAGAAAAACAAACATCACTTAGACAGTGCGTTATTTGCATAGTGTTATCTTTTTTGTTACCAAAATGGAAAAAAGATATCAATTAAATATGAGTATAGTTTAAGCTTTTTACACTAGTAAAAACTAAAAAGCAATGAATAAAAAGAAACTCGACACAAAATAATACTTATAATTTTATGTTAAAGGCGGAGTTAGTAAAAATAATATATCAAAGCGTATTTTCACACATAACTTCAAATAATAACAAAAAAGCACTTTTCCTTTGATTTTTCGCTCAAATTATTTGCGCTTAAAATTCATGCTGTCAATGTTTAATGGATTTTAAATGTTTAAAAAGTTTACAAAAAAAAATTAAAATTCGTATAAATCACGTTTTCTTTTAAAAAACGCTTTACAATATTTAAGAAAAAAGAAAATGAAATTAAAATCACGTGTGAAAAGAAAGAAAAAAAACGTGGATGGCTTTAACAAATGATGTCTTTTTTACTAAAATAGAATGAGCCAAACTTTAAAATTTTTTAAAACCAAATTTTGATCAAAAAATTGGAAAGTCTTGTTTTTATCAATATTAACAATTTAAAAATTTTTTAAAATTTAAGAATTGTACAATTTAAAATTCAAGCATTTAATTTGCTAAAGAATTTTATTAGTTCAATTTTTCATTAAAAAAGGAGCAATAATATTTTTTGTCATATTTAAATTTTTACAGAAAAATGATTATTTTATTAGTTAATTAAAACATGTTTGGGGAATCAGTCGATGGAGCTTGAGTTGTTGATGAAACATCAAATGAAGTTGAAGTTGTTTCTGGACCTACAGTACTTTCAAATGTAAAGGAAGGTGTTGTTGTTTCGATAGTTGTAAAATCTGCAGTCGAAGATTCAGTAGATGGTCCTTCAGGTGTTGACGCTGCAATTGTCGGAAAAACAGTTGATGGAATTATTGTTGTGGTACTTTGATCTTTTGTTGTTGAAGATTCTGTTGATGAGATTTCAGTTGTTGGAATTTTTGTTGAAGAGGGTTTAACTGTAAAAATTTTAGTTGTTGAAGAATTTTCGGTTGTAGTTGTTTCAGGGGATGAAGAAGCTTCAGTAGAAGGCATATTTGTTGATGGAGAGGCAGATGGGGTTGGGCTTGTAGAAACAGTTGTAGGGGATTCTGTCGTTGCTACAACGGTTGTTGACATTTGGGATGATGAAACAGTTGATGAGGTTGTTGAAGAAGCTTCGGTAGTTGGTGGAGCCGTCGGTGGGAAATTAGTAGGGCATTCTGGTGGGGGCCCAGATGGACGACCGGTTGGTGGTGCACCAGAAGGCCTTCCAGTATGATGGTGATGATGGTGATGACCTCCAGGACGACCGGTTGGTGGTGCACCAGATGGTCTGCCAGTATGGTGATGATGACCTCCTGGACGTCCAGTTGGTTTATGGTGATGTGGACGTCCGGAAGGTCGACCCTCAGATGATTCCGATGACCCTGATGATTCAGATGATTCAGATGACTCAGATGATGAATGTGATGGTCTTCCAGTGTAAGGATGATGATGTGGTTTACCCGTTGGTGGATGTGGAGGAGGACCACATGGACGACCACTTGGAGGAGCTCCTGTTGGTGGAGGTCTTGGAGGTCCTGAAGGTGGACCAGTGTGGGGATGTCCTGATGGGTGAGGTCCAGTTGGAGGAGGTCCTGAAGGTGGGTGTCCAGAAGGTGGAGGTCCTGAGGGTTTTCCGCTAGGAGGTGGTCCTGAAGGTGGGCCTCTATGTCCATGTCGTTTCGATCTTAAGGTAATTATAGGGCGATCACTTGGAGGTGATGAATGGTTTGAAGTTTTAACCAAAGAAATGTCAGTTGGTTTTTCTCCAAAATGGATCCCAAACATGTTGAAAGCCGAAGCTGCGCCAATCATAGCAAACACAATAATAGACAAAGTTAAACGAACCATTTTCGTTAAAAAGAAAAACAAAATAAAACAATTTTGTGATGATAAAACTCTCAAAAAAGGTTGCTTTTATACAAATTTTCAACCCGGAAAATGTTTCTAATCTTTTAAATGACCTTTTCAATTTTCTATAATTTTGCTATATTTAACAATGCATTTTTTTAGCAGCTGCTATAACAAAATTGATACTGGCTTTTCAATTTTTATTTGTCTTTTTGAAAAATATTTTTAAACAATCAAAAAAACGTGATGATCTGGTAAGCATTAAAAATAAAATAGACTTCCTTTCCCACCCACTGTTTGTTTAATTTTATCTAAAATTTTGAATTTTGTTTGCTTATGTTTTTTTGTGTATTTGTTATACACCAGTCTCTTCGGGAGTTTGGGTTCAAATCCCACTCTCGTCACTAATTGTTATAACCGTGCGGTAAATTCTAACACGGTATATTTATTGAAGATATAAATATAGTATCAATGTTACCCAGCAGCAAAAGAGAAGAAAAGGAGCAAATTTGCACGGACATTTAAAGCTTTTATACTGGAACGTTGTATGCAAATTCGTGTCAAGGAATGAACATACAAAAGAAAAGGGCGTTTCTGCTGGTCACAGCAGTACTTCTCCGAAGATATCTCATGCTAGGCCAAAGCCCCATGAGGAACTCGTACTATAGTACAGAATATTAATTCCTGTTTATTCTGGTTTGGTCCATTTGGTGTATTTCTCCCTTTTTTTATCCTATTGAGGTCCATGGTAGCGTAAAATTCCGCAAAATGCCTGATTTATCGTGTCGAGAGTGCCAAAATCGACTTTTTTTTCATTGCTTTGTAACTTTTCAATCTGGAATCAGTTTTTTTTATTATTACCCCCTTGATAGATTTTTGACTATGGGGAATTCGAATATCGATTCGGCGTTTCGAAATTTTCCCGTTAAGACCCGTATTTGGCATATCTACCCCAAAAATTTGCATAAAACTGAGTTATCGAAATGCGATGAATTTTTAAAAAAGTTGTGAATGGGAATTTTCTGAAAAAACTTCTCTCTCTGAATAATATTTAGAAAATAAAAGATGTCTCCAAGTTTCTTATATTTAAACAAATGTCTTATATTTTTGTTTATTGGCTTTTTCTTTGGCATAATAAACAACAGTAAAGAAACCTGTTAAAACCTAACCTCTGATGTTTTAAAATCAAAAAACAGGGCACTGAATACAAACCTTTATTTTTGTTTTTGCCATTTGTGCGATCATGCATGAAAAGCTGAAGTGCTAAACACAGACATACCAAATTTTGAAATTATCGCCTGCTTAGGTGTTTTTTTCTTGCCATTTTTTTTCTCTCTTTTTTGAGAAAAAATGAACAATGACGCTCCCTATATATGCAATAAAATAAGAAAGAGGAACCAATTAAAAAATTATTCTACAGTGAATGCATTAACGTTTTCATTTTTCTGTCATTTTTGTCAAGATTATAATGGTTTTTGAAGAATTTCCGCCTGAAAAACTTCGAAGAAGTTTTTGTTTGTCAGAATTAATATAAATATAGCACAAAACAATTTTACAAAAAAAGGAAAATTTTTTTCTTAATTTAAATTTTGAAATTTTGTTTGATAATGAATTATATTACTTGGATTCCATTAATCCATAACATTGTTGTAATGATTTTGTCCTTGATAACTTTATTCTCGTCAATTAATGTTTTATTTTATAAATTTTTTTGTTTAAAACGTATAAAATTAATACCAATTTTGCAAATATATTTTTTCTATGCTTTTATTTGGTCATTTTTTTCTTTTGTCAATACACTATACCTTATTATCTTTTGGAGACCAAATGAAAGTTTATACAATGAAAGATATTTATATTTATTTGGCGTTTTGCCCGATACTTTATTATTCTTAAATTCAGTTATGGGAATTTTCCTTTGTCTTGATCGATGTTTTACAATTGCATATCCAATAAAATATGGAAAATATTTTCGAAAACTTTTGGGATACTGTACTGCTGTAACATTGCTAACAATTTATGGGATGGCAATATGGCAAAATAAATCATTTGAAATAATTCCTCCTGATCAACCAACAACATGTTATTATCGCGGCTGTCTTGTTGGTTCAACAACGGCATTAAACTTTGCCAAACAAAAAATGGTAATTTCAGTTATCGATATTTTTGTTGGAATTATTTTATTTGCTCTTATTCGATGCCATTATAATGGATCTTATAATTATGAAAATAAAACAAAAAAAAGATTGAATGCAATTGCTTTATTTATTGTAATCTCTTCAACACTTTTCGATTTTTGTCCAAGCTTATTTTACAGATATATTCCATTGGTAAGTTACTAAAATACTGTGAAAAAAAAATAGAAAAAAAATAATGGAGATGTCTGTTATCTGCGAAAATATTTTGAATTCCGCAGAAAATCAGTAGCCCAAAAAAAAATCTCCAAATTACTAAAACATTAATATATAATAACTTTTTTATTACAGTAACCTAAGAAGTTCTGACAAAACTGTGTTTTTATTTGTTTTATTTTTCTAATTGCTATAATTAAACTCTTCAATTTAAAAATTAATGTAAACTGCAAAAACATAGAAAACTAAAAAAACAACATTTTAGAATCTTGAAAAGCCACTGTCATGGTATATTGGGCCATATCTAATAACTTTGGGATCACTTGGTGTAACGGTGTGTGCAAGAATTTATGCAAATGTATTTATAAGTCCAAAGAAAAATGCTTCTGTTCAACATTTTTCATAGAGCAATACAAAATTACAACTTCCAAAGTGTCACTATTTAAAAAAATATAACTTGTTAATTTTTTTTAAAAATGTAACCATTTTTAATTACTTCTTATTATAACATAAAAGACTACAAAATTTTTGGTTGAAGTTGCAATTAAAAAAAGTGAAGAAAATAAAAAAAAAATAAATCTTTTTAAAAGATATTATTTGTCCAAAAAGCGTATGTATTTTTACTATTTTTGGTGAGATATAAAAAACATAAACAGATGCAATCATGTATTAATGCACGGGCTCATTTTTGGGGCGCGAAAAACCCCTTAAGTAAATACTAAATGAGCCCGTGAATGCTTTATACTATTTTGAATGTTATATTTGAATTGAATAACTCTGCCGCTTGAATGAGCAGAAAGAAAATTATAATTGTTTAACGCTGAAAAAAATTTATAATTTGTATGATACTATTATTAAACTTATTTTAGGCTCCCACCGCAAAATAAAAACATAGAGTAAAAAAATAAAAAAAACGTAAATTCTTATTCACTGTTTTATATTCGCGATGGGAGGCAGCCTAATAAAAAATGATAAAAATTTTGTATTGGCATAGATAATCCCTTTAACAAAATTTTTTCAACAAAAAAACAATCCACCAACATTTTAAAAAAGTATGATGTAAAAAGAAAATAAATATGAAAACACGCAGTTTTATTATTTCGTCATTGATTATATTCAAAAAACAAAACATTAAAGATAATTAATTTAGTTCAACAAAAAATGTTTCCAAAATTTATAAAAAAATATAAATTCAAAGACTTTCTAATCATTTTTCAAGAAGTTCCATACACAAATCCAATATATTCATCTTTATTACAAGCAGATGCATATCTAAAATTACCATCATAAGACAATAATCGAAATTCTTTCAAATTATATAAATTTTCATCTTCATTTGATACATCATTTTCACCAAATATTTCAACCATTAATTTATAATTTATAATTGATTTAATCTTTTTGATTTGTTTTTTAAGTTTAGAATATTGTTCTGAACTTTTTGTATTTTGCCATTCACATTTCTCTTCAAAGGTTTTCATTTCATTCCAACACCATTGATAATAATCATAATCATATTCCTTGCCAACATATTTTTGATAATCATTTTTATTTTCAGGTCGAAAAAAATAATCAATATTTATTTTGGGTTTGATGTTTAATTGATTAAAAGCTTCTTTAATTGATATAACGTTTTGAAAGTGTTTTTCGCCACTTTGTTGACGTCTGCTTTCTTCTTTAACAATTAAATTATCAAATTCTTTTCTGTCTTCGAAATATTTGGATGAAATTTTGTAAATGCTTACACTCCAATCACCATAACTCACTAAAATCATTTTATCAGATTCAATCCATTTTTTGTAAAAACGGATTTCAGCACGATCAGATTTATCATGATCTGTAATGTATACACTTCTGCTTGCACTGGAACCTGTACTCTCCAAGCATGTACCTGATTCCAGAATGCACGGTAGCTCATATGATTTTTTGAAAACCATGGAAAATGGTGCTTCTGCAAAAAAATAATAAAGTAGAAATATAAAAATGTTAAAGGTGGGTGGACTTTGCTATTATTTCGTAAACGTTAGATGAACCTTATTGTCTGACCGTAGACATTGAGAACTTGATATCGAGTTAAGGTGAGTTTTTTAGTGTTTCAGCCCAAAGGTGGCTTCTTTTGCTTTCTAGAAGTTTTCTATGTTTTTAAATTAAAGTTCGAGAACTCGAAAAAACTCGTTTTCATTTTTAATCAAAAAAAGACAAATCAGGTTTATTAAATGGTCACTCAACAAAAGTAAAAGAGTCCGCTTCCTAATAAGACATATTTACGTAAAATACTAAAATGCGGGTGCGGCTGGGAAATCAACGAAAATTTTCAAACTCACGGAAATGAGGTTTTGGATAGTGCAAAATATCGAATTGGGGGTACAAAAATATTATTCCTACTTTTTTTTCACTATTAAGTCCCCCGTCCCCTCCTCCCCTCCACACAGCTGCAGCCGCATTTTAGTAGGTGCCTTGTCAAAAAGCAAAAAAGAAATCTCGTTAAAAATAAATAAATGTTTTTAAATGAAAGTCATTTATAAAAAAAGTAAAAGAAACAAACCTTTTTCCTTCTTGGTTTTTTCCATTTTTAAATAATTTATTTTCACAATAAAAAACAATTAACTAAAAAAATTAATATTTATTTGAGCCAGTTTTAAACTAACGAAAACAAAAAACATTAAAATATTGAAAAAAATGCAAAGAAACACGCTCGATTCACAATATTGTGCAATAAAAGGTGTGTAAAAAGAAGAGAAAAGTTTCTGTTTCAATAACATTGCAAATTTTTACTTCAAAACTATGTGATTTATTCCAAACAGAACTACAACCAAAGATAACTTTTTTTGTCGCAGAAAATATGACTCATTGTATTTGCTTTCCTTTTTATTGATTGGTTTTCTGTTTTTTGCTGACATTTAAAGCAATAGAAAAAAGGAGTTTTTATTGCTGGCAGCAAAAAAACGAACTCACAAATTTAACGATCTCATAGTCTCACATTTTTTTAAAAGGAATCCCCGTCACTCCAGTGCGGCCAACGAATTTTTTCCATCTGTAAAAATGTTGCAAAAAACTATTTAAAACAATAAATGCAACAAAGTTTTCAATAAATTCCAGCCACAACAAAAAGTCAAAGCCTAAACAAGCAAAAAAAGATAACAAAAAAAGTTGCTTACAAAATGCAAACCACATTTTTCATGGTGATGCATTAAAGGATTTGTGTTTGTTGATGCTTTTCAAACTATTGTCAAAACAAAAAAAAAAGTTTCTAATTTTCATTGAAAATGTGGAAAAAAAACAAGCAAATAAAAAAAATGGAAGCAAATAAAATGAGAAAAACTAAATTACAATTTAGATCAAAAAAATTTACTGTTTTTTGTTTTTTAAAATGAGGTTTTGGCTTTTACTGTAATCTCTGTAAAAAGGTTTTTAAATCATCTTTTGTAAATTATCTCTTTTATTGTTGCCTTTATTTTGAAAGTTTATTTGCCGCCTAAAATTCCTTTCTTTAAGTCTTTTTTAGGAGAAGAAAATTCAGCTCCAGTTTGAGTTGATTCGTTTCAGCTTGTGCATTTGCTCTTTATTGCTCGTTTCTCTCTCTTTTTGCTTTTCTCTTAATTACGGCCAGAAGAGGCCATTAGCATCAGTTGCGCGGGAAGGCTCGATCACTTTGTGTGCACCTTACCACAGAAAAAACTGAGATAGGCGGAGCCTGATCTGACTGCAGCTTTTGGCTTGTTTTCAAGTTACAAGAAGAAACCATAAATTTTTTGCAGTACCAAGTGACATTTTTGAAACGTATGCAAATTTTCTTTTTCAATCTTTATGCAAATTTCCACACTTGCTTATGAGTCATTTTCAACTCAATTCCAGGAAGACGTTGTAGTCAAGTGATTAGCGTGTTGCGGAGAAATAGTCTTCCGAACAAGGATA
Organism: Panagrolaimus sp. PS1159; assembly: GCA_963922195.1. NCBI lineage: Eukaryota > Metazoa > Nematoda > Chromadorea > Rhabditida > Panagrolaimidae > Panagrolaimus > Panagrolaimus sp. PS1159. The sequence goes on from CAWUHW010000005.1 coordinate 732,959, forward strand.
TAATAATATTATATTTATTAAACCAAACAATAAATAATATAATAAAGTAGAGAGAGAACGAGAGTTCACAACCGAAGTGCCAGCATAAAAAGGGAAGAATAAATTGCTCAACATTGTTGAGTCAACAAAGATAAACGCTTTCGTTGTAAGAGAAATAAAATAAAAATACAAAGAATAAAAGAGAATAATAAATTATAGACATAATTTACATGAATCACGGAAACTCCGTGACACTCCCGCCACCAGCAAGAAAGAGAGGATAATGTGTAAGGGAGTGTGGAAGTATCTTAGAATGTCCTAGGGAGCTTGTAAAAAAAATTTCAGCCTTTTTAAACGATTTTGAAAAATCGACTTTCCGCCCCTTGCTCGAAGTTGAAAAAAAAATGAGTTTCAAATTGGACATACTTCAAAGAAATTTTCTTGAATTTAGTTGTTTTTAACAACTTACTTTTATATTAATAACGGTCGTTGAATATCAACTTCTTGAAAGAAATACAATAACTTTAATGTGTTTTTTTAGTTAATACACAGTTAAATTTCGGCAACAAAAAATTGTAAAATATTCAAAAACTGGATTCTTTTTCTAAGAAAAACAGAATGCGGCTGACAACGCTGTAAAAAAGAAGTGAAATGAATTTCAGCAAAAAAAAAACAAGAAAAAACTCTTTTTCTTTTTTTGTTTTTATTTTTTACAGCAGCTTTTTCTGTGTCTGCTTTTCTCAATTTTTGAACGGCTACACTGCCAGCTTTTGGCTGATAAAATGTAATACATTTTTTTGAAAACTTATGAATATTTTAGTTGTTTATAGAAATAAATGTTAAAGAAGCTGAAAATAATATTAAAAAAAAGAAGTAAAATCGTGTGCAAAGACAAAATCAAGCTCATTAATAAAAAATGCCGGAAATCCCAGAAAGATTATATTTGTGTTTATATATCATATGGCTGATAATTCTTCATTAATTAAATTCTGACTTAATTTTGTTTGCATTTTCACAAATTTTATTTTGCAGTTTTTAACCTTATCATCTTCAAAGTCAGAAGAAACTATAAAAACCACATTTTTTGAAGGCATTGTCGAAGACAACATAAAACTATTTGCATTTTATTCTGTCATCAATGAGTGTTTGATTTCAGAACTAATTTCCTGATTTATTTTAAAAGAGTGAAAAAAATGTTCTATAATTATGCACACATCTGTTTTTTCTATTCATTTTTTTTAAACTTTTTTGCTCTATTTTATAAACAAAAGCCAGGACATAAAGTTTAAAAAAATAGGCAGCTGACAAATTTGAACTTTTTTCATTGAAAAGAAAGATTTTTTTTAAATAAGAGACACACGTGTGTTTAGCTTAAAAAAGGATAGCGTGATTTTTTTCTAGTTTTTTTAGTGTCGGTAATAAGATGTATTTTGTTAAACTGTTCAAGTGTGCTCAAAAAATCTTACAAAAGAAAGAAAGATAATAATAATTTTGTAAAGTGATTTTTTTAGAGACTATTTTATTTCATTCTTTATATAATTTCGTGCTGCAATGATAGCGAACATGTTTTTTATTCAACAAAAAATGCATGTATCTTACAATATTATATTTGCTGTATTACTGATCCCATTCGTAAGTTCCCATTTTATTTTAAAATACCAAATTTATTAGGATAATTTTAGTGCTATGGTGGCAATGAAAGTACCAGCCGATATCAAATTAAAAGAAAAATATTTTCAGTTGGAACTGGGTTTGAAGTAAAAAATGAACAATGAAATGATATTTTTAATATACAAGGAGAATTTTTTTCATTTGGTAAAAAATTTGCCCTAGAAGACATGAATGGAAAGTAAGTTTAATCGCTATTATTATAGCTTATATCTATCCAAACAAAACTTAAATATACATTTTTTTTATTATTGTTATTATTAAAAAGTTAGAGCTCATTTTCGCCCCCATTTTGGCGGAAGTGCTAAACGGAATCCCATTTAAAAAACGGCACCGAAAATGAGCTCTTATTTTTTAATGAAAGCATATATTTAAATTCTGTTTGAACAGATATAAGTCATAATAAAAAGTAGATCACAAATGTATTATTTAAAAAAAAAACAATTATTTTTTCAATATTAAGAAAAGTTTTGAGGAAAAGTGTTCCCCGGAAGTACTTCCGCATATCCCTGATCCGCCGACCCATTTTTATTTTTAACTCAAAACGCTATTAAAAATCTACGCATTTTTTGTTGAAAAAAAAAGTATCACAAATTTTTCAATTTTGTTCACTGAATAACTGCTTCTATTTTATAGTGCTTTGTACAAAATTCATCAAGAATTATGGAGTTGGCGACCAACATACAAGATTATCTCTTCTAACAATGACACAGAAGTGGCAACAATAAAAAAGAATTTTTCATTTTTTAGCCTTAAATTTTCTATTACTTCCATCTATGGTGATTATAATTTAGAAGCTCTTGACATTTGGATTCATTCATTTAAATTGGTTAAAAATGAAAGAGTTGTTGCAACAATCAGCAAAAAATACTTTACTTTTTCAAATACATACGGTATTGACATTGTTGAAGAAGAAAATCATCCATTTATTATTACAATGGTTATTGTTCTTGATCAACTTATTTTTGTACCTAAAAAAAATAAAGATTGAACCAAAAAATTTTTGTAAACAACTGAAATGACAAACTTGTTTTTACCCAAAACTTAAAAAGTAAAAATTGCCTTAATTAGTATAAACGATTCGAAAAAAGCATATAAAAATCAAAAAAGTCGTGATAAAAAAAACTGCAGATACCTTTCCAACTTCAGGTAATTTTTGCACCAAAAAAGCTGACGGCGCAAGTCCAAAAATACAATCAACAGATTCACTGGAATTTCCTAAAATATCGATTCGTAACATACCACGTTCCTTGAATCTTAACGACTATTTGATAAATTTTTTCGATTCACAACACTCAAATTTCGACTGTCTAACAAAAACGAATTTTTGATTCAAATAAATATTGGATAATCCAATTTGGATTCAACAAATGAACATTTTATTTGGAAACGATAAAAACATAAAACAAAAAATTATGAAATAGCAAATGAAAAAAAAAATAAAACCAAATATTTTAAGCATTTTGAATGATTCGAGACAGTGAAAGATTTAATCATAATCCAAGCGAAAACTAAACGTTACATCTTTTCGAATATCAAAATATTTAAAAGCTCGTGTACAATCAACATATTCATTATCTCCAGCAATAAGTTCCAAAAACTAAAAAAATATATTAAAATGATTTTTTTCAAAGATAAATAAGCAAACCACTTAATAATTACTATTTGACCCACAACTTGCATGTAAATCTATTTCACCTTAAATATTTTCAGAGAAATCTTTAAACCATTCTTCATTTATTTCTTTCATTATTGAATAAATTGGCGTCCAAGTTGGATTTATAAAGTAAAAACCAAAATCTATTGTTTCAATATTTGGATAAATTTCAGAAATGAGTTTTATTAAAAATTTCATTGATTCTTTTGTGAAATCTGTTGCTTCAATTAATATTACTATATTCAGTTTTGTTACCCATGGCAGAACAGTTTTCCTTTAAAACAAAAAATATATTAACATCTTGACATTTTAGAAAACATAGATTTTGTTTGAATAATTTCTTTAAAATCAACTTCAAAACTAAAATTTTGAGGTTTTGATTTGAGCAAAGATAAATCCTATAAACATATTTGGTAAACATTGTTTTTATTAATGTAAAAAAATACTTACAGAATAATTCATTGACAAGAAAAGTTTTTATGCACTAAAAGCCAATAATAAAAAAAAATAATAAGATAAGCATTTTAAAACGATACTTACATATGACATTCCTTCCTTAAAAACGATCACTTTATCGAAGAGTCGAAAGTAATTTAAAGCACGTCTATATTGTTGTGAATCAGAAAGCATAAATCTTTCAATATTTTTATTCATTTGTCCACCATATCTACTGTTTCTAAGAAGTTCTACAAATTCCCATCCCAGGTGATTAAGATTTAAGATGGGTTTTTTATAGATTTCTGTCATTTTATTAAATTTCAAACGTTTTGTTGGAGTTGAAAAATTTAATTTTGCTGGATCTGACGATTTTCTTTTAGATTCATACATCATTAATTAAAAAAAAAATAAAGGAAAATAAAAATGAATCAAAATTATTTGTTTATATAAACATTCAATAAAAATTTGGTAAAATTTTTTGTAAAGAGACAAATAAATCAATAAATTACATTTTTTGTCAGGATTTAAAATTTTTGCTTTAAATTAGTTTGTCACCATACATTTACGGGGAGCGCTCGTTCTCTTAAAGCACAGACTAAGAAGTTTTTCTATGAAAGCAATGAAAAATGTGTGGCAGGGATGCAACGGGTCTTTTTTTCTTTAAGCCTATGCCCGTACCGGTAGAAATCTCAAATTGCGATTTTTTTCCAAAATCCCAGAACTCAGAATTTTCTATTATTTTTATTAAATTAATGATGTTTAGATCTAAAAGAAAATCGTCAAATCCAGCAAAAGAAAATTTTTGAACTCCAACAAAACGTTTGAAATTTAATGAAATGACAGAAATTTATAAAAAACCAGTCTTAAATTCTCATCACTTGGAATGGGAATTTGAATTCATATTTTTTAAATATCAGCAATGGTTTTTTTTCTGAAAAAAATGAAACAAGTTTTCAAAGAACAAAAAGGTCGAACAAATGTCAAAAGAATTTTTTTCAACAAATTCTTTTTTTTTTTGCAAAAAAGATGCTTAAATTATAAAGAAATATTTATTTAAGACAGCTCTGATTTTTGAATTTTTTGTTTTTATTTAATTACATATTGAAATTAAAGCTTAATGTAAAAAAAAACATGTTTTAAGTTCTCGATCAGATATTAAAAAAAATATCAGCCACCTGCACATTATTAATTGAATAAAGTTTTGAATAATTGTAATTTATTTTTGTTAAAAAACAATAAATACTTTTTCCATCGAAAAATAAATGAATTGCATTAAACAATTATGCATTTCAAATTTATTTAATGCTTTTCCTTCTTTTGTTTCATCAGTAAAAAATCTAGCGATTCTTTGCTTTTATTTAAAAATGTTCTTTATGACTTTGAATTGTAAATTTATTTTGTTAGAAAACTTTATCATAATTCAGACATTTTCATTTATAATATATAATATCTTTCAAATAAAACTAAAATATTTAAAAACTTAAAATGTAAAAATGCAACTATAAAAATTTTTTAAAAAGATCGATTGTTTTTATAAACCAAAAAGAAACAAAAAATTGCGAAAATACGTTTTTTTCTTTAAGTGTCTCTGTATTACATATAAAACAATAAAATATAAAAGTTTTCAATTTTTTCCATTTACAAGAAATCATCATCATTTTTTGTAAATGAATTCAATAAGCTCGTCTTTCTGACTTAATAAGGCCACACTTTTTGTGTCTTATTGAGCAACTAAGATGAGCTTATTGAATTCATTTACAAAAAATGATGATGATTTCTTGTAAATGGAAAAAAATGAAAATTTTTATATTTTACCGTCTTATATGTGTTTAGTCTGTTTAAGTTTTTATTAATGTACATTTGTATAATCCTTTTTGTGGTTTAAAAATGAACACAAAACTTTAAAAAACGATTTACGGTTAACCAAATCATTTTTAAATATTCTCATTTGGTTAAAATATTCAAATGATAAGAAATTGTTAAAAAAATGATGAAACGTTTTTATTGCTTAATAAATGTAACATTTAAATGATGAAATTCAAACAAAAATGGCTTGTGCAATTCTTTCTATGTTTTTACAATGTTGAAAGTGCAAACATGTCTGACTTATTTCGAAATAAAAAATACGAAGAAACTAATTTTTGCGTTTTTTAGCGCTTTAAAAAATTGTTTTATAAAATAATGTCATCAATTATTTTTTGGCTTTTTGAATTATTTTTCGGCAAAAAACCTATGCTTGTTTCATTCACAAAAATATATAAATCATTAATAAAAATATAGAACTTTATAGCAAAGTAGCAGAAGATTTCTAAACAAAAAAAGGGCTCTAAACATGATTAAAAAATTTGGAATGTTTTCCTTCGATTCAAAATAAAATTTAAATGAAGGCACCATAGTTTATTTTAAACTTTTAAAAAATAATAGAAAAAGTGTGATGATGTTTTTATTAATTATTTTAAAAAAACCAGAGCGAAAATATATTCAAATTCAACAAAATAATTCAAATTTTCAGCCGTGATTGGATTAGTGCAAAATATTCCACAAACGTTTTTTTTAGAAACTTTAGGTTTCAATTCTTTTCTTCAAGAAAATTAAATCATAAAATGGAATGAACAACAACGTGTGTGTTATAATGGATAGCTGTTGTTAAACACTGATTTTTTTACTGTTTGTGTGATTCTTGTCAAACTGCGATTACAATTGAAAATGCAATATTGAAACATTTATCAACAAAATCTTTACTTTTAAAAATTTGACATTCTTCGAACAGAAAAAAAAGTTATAAAAACTGGCGGCTCACTTTCTTAATTATAGTTTTGTTTTTTTTTCATCGATGTTTGAGCTTTTTTTCGATGTATAAAAAAACAAAATTTGAAAGCTGCAGTGTGAAAAATTTGGTTTTCAGTTAGTGCATTATTTTGAATATTTAATAAATAATTTGCAAAAAGTTGTAAATATTCAATGTATTTCTTTTGCTTCGAAAAACAATTACTGTTTTATGATCTTCGGCTTCCTGAACGATCACCTATTTCAAATTCCACATTTTTAAAAAAGTTCAAATAAGGGCTAACCCTAGGATTTATACATTTATTAAATATATATTTAAAGTTTCATAAATTTTATTAATTGCATAAAAAAAAGAAATTATTCCCGCCTTTTGACATTTTTTAATCAATAACGATTTTCAACATCAGATATTTCGACACATTTTTTAAATCAATATTTATAAATTGGACAACAAAAAAATGTAAACGTCCTTTAAAAATGCTGTCTGTTGTCATCTTTTTTCATCGCTGTTTTTGTCGGCACTTCTTTGGTTTTCCCCCCTCATTTCTCTTCATGGTTTTTTTTTTCATTTTCCGCATTAAAATTTTTTTATTTTTTAATTTGCATATCAGCTAAACATGCCAATGGCTAGTGATTTTGATGAAATCCTGGATGAAGTAGGATTACTGTATGATCCTGCAAAAGGTGCATCAAAAATTATTTTTGTTGTGCATGCAAAGTACAAGAAAAGATGCAAGAGAAAACTACGAAATACAGATGATAAAAATATGTACAAAAAGAGTCAAAAAAAAGCACAATTTTCTAAAAAAAATTTTGGACTAAACTTTTTTTTTCAATTTATGCCCAAATCTTCTTCAACCGGTCCCCCGAAATTTTTTCTATAAACTGCGTCAAGTTATAGCTTAAAGTCATATTGCACAAATGATTACTTTTGTTTTGTTTTAAAAATTGCAGAATTAACTTTTTTTTAAACTTTATTAAAATCCAACGAAAAAATGAAAACATTTATTACACAACAACATTTTTTTCAAACGCAGCAAAATTTTTTGTTGGTTTTTCAAGGAAAAAATGAGTTTTATCTCGAAAATCCCTTTTTTCTGTGTATTTCCAAAAAAAAGCACAGATACAGTTATAAATAATAAATTCAAGTTTGACACCACAAAATTTCAATGTAATTTAATTTTGAAAATAAAGATCATACATTTTGTTACGAGAGGAAGCTGTGATCCCTGAAAAATAAATCCTTGGTAATTTGTAATCACGATTTTCCTTTTTAACAATTTCGTCAACAATTTTTTGAAGCCGATTTTTATATTCATCAGAGATTTGACGAGAAAAATGTAAATCAATATTTGTTTCCGTGTTTTTCTAAAAGTTGGGCAAATGATTTAAAACAAAACACATTTCTAAAAACTTACTTTAATATGACCATAAAAACTTTCAATGTCAAAAATTTCAGGAATTTCACCTATTTCAAATTTATCAAGGCTTAAAAAATGTGGAATTTTAAGCAATTCTTTAGCAGTTTTTGTTGTAATTATATTTGAAGAATTTTTAGGAAAATGGCTAAAAAATAATTTGTAAAAATCAATTTTTCAAAAAGATACTTACTATGTAAAAGTTTTTACATTCGGAAGGGCTTTTAAAAGATCTTCTAATGAAACGGCAGCTTCAAAATAATACTGATCTTCTTCTGTTTCAGGAACTTTCTCATTGTTATTCATTATAACAACATTTCGTAAATCGATCATTTTACTTTTTAAAGTAATAACCATCAAATCATTAAAAGAAAACATTTGTTTTTCAATAAATATATATTTTGCATAACATTGATGAATTTGTGGCATAAAAGACTTTATTGCTGGCAAATTGGGAGTACTCTCGCATACATTTAATGAATGAGTGATCCATATTTTGTTTGTAACTTTATTTAAATCAATACCTTTTGGATGATCCTTTGAATGGCGACTCCCTCGAGTATACCATCCATTTGTTCGATTGAAAAATAATTCTGGAACAATAATGATAGGGTTTTTGATAAAAAAATGTTTGCAACTTTGAATCATTTTTTTATAAAATTTTGGAGATGCCGGATTATTTGTAATATAACGAATAAATGAATCACGAAAAGGAAATGTTTGGCGTCGATATGTTGAAATGAAAGGAGCGTTGTTGGAATAATTTCTCATTAATATATAACACGTGAAAAACAAAAACTATTTTGAACTTGTCAAAATAACGTCGATGAATGCTTAAATTGGAAATTGAAATAAATTTTTTAATAATGCTTAAAATGGAAAAGTTTTTTCCACCTTTTTGTCTTTTTTTAAATGAATGCTTAAATTGGAAAACATTTTTCCACTTTTTGGTCTTTTTTTAAGACAATGCTGTTTTTGCAAATGGAAATTTCCAATTTAAGCATTCATCGACGTTTTTTTGACAAGTTCAAAATAGTTTTTGTTTTTCACGTGTTATATCAGAAGATGAAGAAGGTGTTGTTTCAGAATTTGATAAATCCATTTTTTTAACTAAACTTATTTCTTTATTGTTAAAACACTACAAAATTTTTTTTGAGAAAATGAACGTAATAAAAAATGTTTATAATGGAAGGAGAATGGTAAAAGCCAAAACAAATTGCAAAAAAAAGAATAACTGGAGAAGATTTAAATCTCCGAAGATAGTTGGGTTGGAAAACTTCCAAAGATTTTAAAAAAAAGTGAGAGTCTCTCAATCACCAAAAACCTCTCAGGCGGTCTCTTGTTTATTTGAATGGTTTTTTCGTCGGTGCTTGGAGAATTTGGGCCAGTTTTTTTTTCTTCCTTAAAGGCAAATTTTAAGTTATCTGGTTTTCTTCCAGCAAACAACAAAAGTCATTTTATTGGCCCAAATTTTCACAAAACTTTTTTCATCACTGGCGAAAAAAATCATACCAAAAAGAAGATTTGGGCAGCATTTTTTTCTTCTCTAAAGGCAAATTTCAAGTTATCGGTTTTTTGCCAATGCAGGCGCCATTGTTTTATAAAAATCGGCAACACTGCTTGTGCGCGCATTTATTCCTCTTCATTTTGTTGTTTATTGGCAAAACACCGTGATCCTTGGATATACATGATGTTGCTCAAATCCTTGTTTCTGAAGATATTTATATGCTATTTCATTCATTTACATTGTTTTTTTTTATAAATTAGCTATATTTTTGTAATGGATAATGTAAAAAAAAGCAGAAGAGCTTGAAAAATGTATATTCAAAGATCAAGGTGTTTATCTAATATATAAAAACAACCAAAAATAACAAAACCATTACATTCTACAGAATCTGAAGCATCCATAAGTGATATCTAAAAGATATATTAATTAAGATAACGTTTAAAACAAAGAAAAATACCTAGCTGATCCAAAAAACCAACCTTGATCGTCTGCTACTTCATAACCATATATCTTCCAAAAACATAATTTTTACACCCATTTACTGATCTTTTTACCTTTCTAAGGCTTTTATTATGTTTTAAAATGCATTTTAAATAAATATAATGTCATACAACTCTAAAAATTTCATATTTTCTTTACCATGTTGGTTTTGTTTTTCAGATAATTTTTTATAAATGCTCTCTGCTATCCGATTTTCTGTTTTTTTCCCTGATTAATTATATTTATATAATGAAAAAAAATTAATGCATGATCAGGATCAGTCGTCAAAAATGATGCTTATTTTTTTGTTATTTATAAACAAAAAAGATTTTGAACAACTAGATAAAAAGTAACAACGTGTTTTAGATAGTTTATTTGTTATAAAAAAATAAAGCCAGAAACTGAAAAAATTACTTTTTTAAATGACCTCCAAAAATAGCAATAAATTAATCAAAAAAGTTTTATTCACAAATACATTTCTACTTCCGTTTTTTTTAATGATCGATATTTTTCTTCTTTTTTTGGTTTCACTTTTTTAATCAACCTTGAAAAATGTGAAACAAAAAACAAAGGCTACCTTTTTTTGAAAAAAGAATTTTTTATTTGTTTTTCTAACGTTTTTTTGTTGGTTAAAAATGAAACCTGTCGTTTATTTTGCAATTTTATTAATTTTAATATTTCCAACATTTATTGAATGTAATACAAAATGTCAGAGATGGACGAAATTGAATAAAGATGATGTAATAAAGATGTTTGTTGAGGATTGTACTAACCATTGTTTAATGGGATATAAAAAAGATGGGGATGATATTTTTTTTGAAGGATCATGTTCAAGCTCTGATGTAAGTCTTTTTTTGCTGCAAATTTTTAAAAGTGCCAAAAAAAATTTTTCATTGAAATTACACCATTGAAATTTGCAGCCAAAAGTTGACCACTGAAAGGGTGCAATCATTCGTGTTGAGACCAATTCTGTCTTTGAACGCATCAAATAAAAAGTGAGAGAGAAAAAAAGCGTAGCAAAAATAACAGAAATTTCTTTTTGTTTGATGCGTTCAAAGACAGAATTGGTCTCAACACGAATGATTGCACCCTTTCAATGGTCAACTTTGGACTACATTTGGTTGAAACATTTCTGTGGTAAACTAACATTTTTTCATAGAAATTTTTTGTTTTTTTTAATAAAAATCTTTTCATTTTATTACCTTGAAAAATCTTTTCTTGAAATCATTTTTTAAAACGACAATATTTCTTAGGTTGAATTTTTGAATCGATGCTATAAAGATGAAAAGAATTTTATTTGTGGTTGTAATGGATTTGCTGAATGCAATAAATATAAAGAACTTTTGAAAAAAATGAAAGAAAATAATGCAATGGTTTTACAATAAATTTTTTCTTTTGGAATTGTTATATTTTTCGAAAAAAAGTTTTTTAGTTGTGATTTTTCTTTAACAAACTTGTTTTACGCTTCCGTTTTCCATTGTTTGATCATAAAATTTTTTTCGAATTCTTATTAGTTAATTTCGCTTGCTTTTCTTTATTAATGAACAATGAAAATTTTTTTAATAATTTATCGCGATTTTATTTAGAATTCAACCCATAATTTAAACAAAATACAATGAGTCTTTATTACTAATATTTTACAATAAAATATTTAAAACTTTGTGAAAAAAGGCTAGGATTACAATTTCTGCTTTTTTTCTTGAGAAAAGCAGCGATGAAAAACATTTCAGTTTTTGTTTTCTGTCAAAAAACGTTTGTTTATAAAATGTTTCGAAATATCGGTTGTTGCAAAATGTGATAAATCAAAAATGAAAAAAAATGTTAGTAATTATACTATACTAAATTAAATGATTTGTCGTTTTGTAGCGAGGTAGAATTATTATAAAGTTACAGATTTATTAATTTATCCTTCAATACAAATATTAAATAAAGAGGAATAGATAAATGGGTATACTTGAGAAAGGGTAAAGAGAAGGAATGAAGAGAAAGAGAAGTATCTCTTTTGGGTTAGGAAGAAAGGAGGCGGTCGCTGACCGTGACGGACACTTGTAGCTTTGGCTAAAGCCCCTTTCACCACACTCCCCCCAAAAAAAGTGGGGTTACGGATTTTGATATGGGTGTCACAGTTATATAAATGAGATTTTAGACACAATTTAGGAATAAATGGGATAAAGAAGTACATTTTAAAACAACAGTTAACATAAATTACTTCAATAATAATATTACTCAATTATAGACACCAAAATTACATAAACAAATCTTAAACAAAATCATTAATACAATTAAAGTAACAATAATGGTACGGTAGCTTTGCTTGAATAGTACCTGGATAGTTGGAGGTGGCTTTGACTTAAATAAATTTACAGTTCCAAAAATATGTACTTAAAAAGTTTGAAAAACTTTTAATGAAACAATTTAAAAATAGACAGAAGACTGATGAAATCAGAAGTGATTCTGTAGGGGTTATTATCACACCAAAATGTTAAAAGGAACGTGCAAATTAATTAAGGCCATTATTTTGAAAACTATCCGAAAGAAGGAAAATGCGTGCTTTACTTTGACATTTGCGCTTCTTTTTATAATTCAAAAGAATTAAAGTTTTAACTGTATATTTTCTCATTCCAACAAAAGGATCATGCTTCAATGCAAGGACATGATTTTCAACAAAGAAATTTTTGAGCTTTTCGGCTGCGAAAAATTTTAATTTAAGAAATTGTTGTTTACCGAAAAATTTTGGCAATTTCTTTTTAACAGTTGCTTTATTTTTTGGAAAAAAATTACCAAAATTAGCAATTTCTGAACTTTTACCAAGTTCATTTTCAGAATCCAAAAGCACTTTGTTTGGATTATCAACTTCACTAATAACATTGATGGCAGTTCCAGGACTTATAACTGCATTTTCAAGTGATTGTTCATTAACAATTGTGGCAACAATTTGAGTAAGATCATTCCTTTTTGGTCCTTCTACTGGACCATTACCACAAATGATTTTTCCGATTTTTGATCGAATTATTGAAAAACCATTTTTTAACTTTTTAAGCTTTTCATGGAGTATCAATGCTTCAAATTCTTTCATTGATAATAAAAGTTTTGGATTACCAGTTGTTACAGGTAACGGTTTATTTGCATGAGATTCACAATTATCAATTGCAATCTTCGGAACAAGAACTTTTTTAACCATATTTGGTGTTCCATGTGCATTAACTGGAAAGAAGCTTCCATCTGCCAAATGCAAATTTAATGCAAAAGATTTTCCAGCGGAAAATTTTTTACCATCAGGACCATGAAAATCAGCAGCTTTTCCAACTGCATGCAGGTTCAAACTTTCTGAAAGTTTTTCATCAACAAGATTTACTTGTGAACCTGGATCAACAAAAACGAGCACATATTGTCGTTTTGCAGGATTCTGAGGATTTGAAACCATAACTTCTTTGGTTATCAAAATTGTTTCCTCATTTCCTGACTTTTTTACTGCATCTGGAACTTCTTTTTTCTTGTCACGTTTACGCAAAGTTCTTTTCTTTTTGCAGTAATGAGAATGATGATTTCTTCCACAAATTTTGCAAATCATCTTTCTATCACAACTTTTTGATGTATGATTTAAACCAAAACATTTAAAACAAAGTTTTTTAACTTTTGCTAACTTTTTAGCCTCATCTAAAGTTGTACACTTTAAGCAATCTTCGGATTTATGAAATCCATCACAAAAACCACATTGAAGTTTTGAAGAAAGTTTTTTATTATCACGATTTAATTGTTGATTACGTCCAACACTATTAGTAACAGCAGCAACAATTCTTCCAGAAGAATATTGTTTGTTACTTTCTTGAATTTGAGGAAGAAATCTACCGTAAGTCCTATGAAAATCAGCTAAAATAAGATCCGCTTCTTTTCGATATTCGGTTACTGTAGCATCACCACTTGCTAACCCTCTTTCGTAATTTGCAAGTGCAAAACGAATTTCAACAGGAAGTTTTTTCTGTAAAGATATTTTGAATATCGCTGCTTCCATATCGACTCCATAACTTCCAAGAGTTGTAAGATAAAATTCAAAATCATCAAAAGCTTTTCTAACAGCATCAAGATCGCTTTTATCTTTTACTGGGAGTTCCAGTTTCTTTAGAAGAATACTAATTGCATCTTGATCGCGTCCAAATCTTTGCTTTAGCTTCTTCAAAGCTTCAGCATAACCAGCATCCGTATTAAAACGATGAACTGCATCAAAAGCTGGACCATCAAGCCTTTGTTTAAGTAACTGAAGTTTTACAACATTTGCGATATCAGTTCTATTACCTACAGTACTATCCCAATCTTCGACAAAACCTTTGTAACCTTCTGGATCCCCTTTATATAACCTTTGTTTGGTTTCAGGACCAGGATTGTTCAACAAGACTATTTGACTTGGGATTGTAATCGTAGTCGCCGGGATTCCACTAGGAGCAGTCGCTACTACTGGAGCAACCGGAAGTGCAACAGCAGCAAGAGTTTGCTGTATAATGTTACATTCAACCTTTATATCACTAGCAGCTTCCAAAATATCTGCCATGATTTTATTAAAAGGAACCTTTTGGGGATCGGAAAGATCAAAAGCATGCTGATCATAAACTTTTTGTTCAGCATCTTTTTCATCAGCATCATTTATTGTTGCAATAAGTGCTTGCCAATTTTTATCAATTCCATCGTATTCCCTATGCGATGTTTCTAATTTACCAATTAGAACGAGACCTTCATTTTCCCTTGCTTTTGTATAATTGCCATTATTTGCCAAAAAAGCTTGCGCATCATTGACCCTTTGTTGCTGACGAGTAAAAGCCATTGCCAAAGCATTGCGCAGATTTCCCGACATTTTTTAAAGATTAGTTTCTTATAAACAAAAAGGATTGTGCCAAACAAAGACCGGTTACCACTTTTTCAAAAAAAGTGCCGAAAGATTTTTAGATCCGAAAAAGTAATCGTAAAAAATATGCAGTGTCAAATTACCGAGAAAAGGAGAAAAAAAATTTTGCTGAGAGAATAAACAATTTGCTCAAAGGCACAAGCGATCTCAGATTGCTTGCTTTACTTTCCCTTAGCAACAATAAAAGAAAACAAAAGAGAAGTTCAACTCAAAAAAGAGAAAAAAGTGAAAGAGACAAAAATGTTTTTACAGAAAAACAACAAACTAAAAGCCACCTCTTTTCTAATTCAACCTGGATTTACTTGACCACGGATCAGATTGAGTGCAGCAGCTCGATCACAATAATGAACAACCAATCAATTAACAACGTTTCCAGCGTTTATATCAGCCAAAATTCCAACACTTACAAATAATGGTGGTACACAATAATACAAATAACAATAATACCGATAATTCCAGAAAATATTTAACAGGATAAAATCAGTGTAACAATAAATAATTTCTTAACCAATTTCGATGACAGCAGCTACTGAGCCCCCATGTTAGTAATTATACTATACTAAATTAAATGATTTGTCGTTTTGTAGCGAGGTAGAATTATTATAAAGTTACAGATTTATTAATTTATCCTTCAATACAAATATTAAATAAAGAGGAATAGATAAATGGGTATACTTGAGAAAGGGTAAAGAGAAGGAATGAAGAGAAAGAGAAGTATCTCTTTTGGGTTAGGAAGAAAGGAGGCGGTCGCTGACCGTGACGGACACTTGTAGCTTTGGCTAAAGCCCCTTTCACCACAAAAAAAATAAAAGACGTAAAATCTAGGTCTTAAAAAAAATTAGTTTTTTCCATTTTTGATTTTTTTTAAGACAAATAAACCATATAAAAAAGCAGCTATAATTTCTGTTCATAAAAGTTTCTGTGCAGTAAAAACATGAAAAAATAAAAAATTACGTTTGTTCTCATAAAAAAAAATGAAATTTTTAAAAATATTTTTTATGATTTTTTCTAACTTTTCTTTATTAATGGATTAAACATTAATTTTATTGCACTATAATTTCTAATACAGCTCACATAAAAGAAAAAGAAATAATGAATATCTGACACACATATATTTTGAAATAAAATATTCAAATTTTTGTGAAGAACAGATTGCATTTACAAATTTTGCCTTTTTTATAAATCAAAAAAGCTGCTATGAAAACAGAAAACCCCAGACAGACATTTTAAAAAAACTTTTTCTTTTTGCTGTTTAATCGTCGCCTTTTTTAAATGTGTCGAAATTCACTGAAAAGTAATTAAAAGATTATGAAGGTATTACATTTTTACATAACATATTTACAATATTTCAGATTCGATTAATAATGTTCTTGATTTTTTCAAACAAAGAGTCCTATCATAAAAAAAATAAGCAGCTCAGGTTTAGGTTCGCAGAAAGTTCAAAAATAAATAGCGAAGAAAAAAATAGTGGTGTTCATTTCCGAAAAATGATATTGAAAATTGGGATTAAATAATAAAAACCTTTTTAAAATTTTTGTAAATCAATTTTTTTTACGTTTCTTCAATAATGTTCATTGAAGTTCTTCGATGAGATTGTACTTCATTACAAACTCACACTGACAACTTTGAATGACTCTGATGAAAACTCAGGTATAGCTCCGGAGATTGCACTTTTATTTGTAATCCGACTTTTTTTTAAAAACAATCATTTTTATTACAAATTTTTACAATAAATGATTCAAATTTTTGCGAAAAAATGACTGCATTTATAAATTATGCCATTTTTATTTCTCAAAAACAGCGATGAAAAGAGAAGATGTGACGCTATGGGCGGATCGACTGATGTCGATAGTCAAATAGAAGGATAGGAACCTATGACGATCAGGACGATCATGACGACTATATAAGTGCTGACCTTAGAAAGTGGCTCTCAGCCCCGGGAGCAGTAACATTAATGGTAGCAGCGAGTTTTGTTCCCGCTCGTCTTGGTGGATAGAAAGTGCTTGGTGCTTTTCTTTTCTTTTTTTATGAAAAAGCTGCGTGTCGCTTTGTGGTTGTGTGAAATCTAATCCTTGGTGGTTTTCTTTTGCTTGGTGATAAAAAAAAAAAAGCTTTGTGAAGTCTTGGTGATAAAATAACTGTGTGGCTGTTCTAAGTGGTAACCTTGGTGGTTTTATCATTGTGGTAAATTTTATAAAAACTGTGTGGATTAATTTTAAATATAAAATAAATAATTGATTAAGTTAAAATAATATAATAATTATAATTCGTTAAATATTAAAATTGAAGTTTTTATTGTTCTGCGGAACCGTGTTTGATTAAAAATTGTTATTTTTTCGGTGCTATTGTTAAAAATAGTACAACCATCTTTTTGGTGTTACTGTTAAAAGTAATGCAAAACTGTAAATAATTCTTTCTTTTTTTACGAAAAGGGCTATCTTTTTCTATTTATCTTCTTTTCTTTTAAAGTCTTGGGAACTATTTTTTATTATCTATATTTTTTGCTTGCATGCATCATTTTTTCTTTCTTGTTTGAAAAAGGTTGATCGCTTTTTCATTTCTTTCCGTCAACGTTTTTAAAAAAGTTTTTTGTATTATAAAAAAAAAAATTCTATTATTTTTTTCTCTTGTCTTTTAATCATTATTTTTCTTGTTATCCTTAAGACAGTAATTCTTTTCTTTATCACTCTTTAAGTGAATTTTTTTAATATTCTATATTGGTTTATTTTTAAATAAAAAAAAACAAGCCAAGGCGGCATTCAAACAATAAAATTTTCTTCTTGATCACTCTTTAAGTGATACAATTTGCTAATATTTTCGGCAAAGAATTTATTGGTAGATTTATTTTTAAAAGCAAGCCAAGGCGGCATTCATTTAAAATAATTTTTTCTTTGTCTATTAATGAGTCAAAACATGGAAAATTTTGAAAGTGGGAAATCTCATAATATAAAACAGTTTCATACTGTAAAAGAAGGATATGGGTATAAAATTAAGATAAATGATGTAAAAAGGAATGCTATGGAAGATCAAACTTTGGTCGCTTTTGAGCGGAAGTGTGACGTGGTGTCCGATATACGTTGTACAAATGGAAAAGGGAAGGAAGAAAAAAGTAAAAACATCAAAGATAAAACACATCCGGAAGATGATGTTGATAAAGGAAATACAGATATTGTTGATATTTATCTGAAAGAGATCAAGCAAAGGAATGCAAAACAAGAAGCAGAGGCAATGTACGCTTCAAAATTTTTTAACATTGAAGAAAGGGATGGGGATTTTTATTTTGTTGCATGTAACAGTAAAAATAATTTATGTATGTTAGACAAGGAACAACAGGATACTATATTTGTCCTTGAATTAGAAGAAACACAGTTTGGAGCGCAAATGTTTCGAGGTGGTGGCGAAATGTCTATCTCCGAATTTTTGAAAGATTATGAACATTATATGGCAATGCGGTCGATATCATTTAAAAATCGACAGATGGGATTGTGTATAAGGAATTTTTTAGCAGAGAGGGCAAGAGACATTTACGATGAAATTTCTGAAAAAGACAATTATGATGAGGTCAAAAAGATATTATTAAAGAAATTTCAAACGCAAATGATGAGAGAAAAAGCAGAATTAAAAATTAAAAATCTTTTTCAAGAGGAAAGTGAATCAGTTTTAAAATTTGCAAACAGGCTAACTAAAATAGTTCGATTAGCAACTGAAGGAAAGAGTGAAGTAGAATTTCAAGAGAAAATGAAATCTGAATTTTGTAAAAGAGTATCTTCAAACTATAGTTATTTGGTTAAGGGGCATAATCCTAATACCTTCGAAGAAGCTTTTGAAAAAGCCGAATTATATGAACATGAGTTTGCAATAAAAGAGGAACGTGGGAGAGATACAACACATGTTGTTGAATGTGGTGAAAGTAATGTATCAAACAATCGACAAAAATTGAGAAAACAATGGAAGAAACAATACAGACAAAGAAGGGTTTGTTACAGATGTCGACAACCTGGACATAAAGGAGTAGATTGTATGTCATATCAAAATAAACAACAGTACCCGAGGGAAAGAATTTGTTACAGATGTCGAAAACATGGACATAAAGTAAAAGATTGTCCAATAAGGCAAAGATGGCATTGACGATATAGTCGTATATAAGAATAAAAATTAGAGTCAGAATGGGGAAGAATAAACTAATGGTTTAACATTGAGAGATGCCAAGTCAATAACAAGTAGATGCATCAGTTTTGTAAAGCTTTTAGCTAAAGAAATGCGAGAAAATTGTTCGACTGCACAGAACAATACAAAATGCTAATCATTTAAAACAAAGAGTTAAAGATGATTCACGGTTAGGGAAGAATTGGAGTTAAGCCGCTATTAAGTCAGCTCGAAGTAGTGAGTTAATGAAACAAGACTGGAAGCAATTGGAATTTTCAGAAAATTTTAAGGTTAAAATATAAAGTAACGAAATTTTTTTTTCGACAGTTGGTGGGGGAGTTCTGACGCTATGGGCGGATCGACTGATGTCGATAGTCAAATAGAAGGATAGGAACCTATGACGATCAGGACGATCATGACGACTATATAAGTGCTGACCTTAGAAAGTGGCTCTCAGCCCCGGGAGCAGTAACATTAATAAGACAACGGACAGCTGTTTAAAAGATGTTTTCATTTTTTTGTTGTCCAATTTACAAATATTTATTTTAAAAAGGTGTCGAAATATCAGATGTTGAAATTCGTTATTGATTAAGAAATGTCAAAAGGTGTTAATAATCTTTTTTTTTAACAGTTAATAAAAACTTATGAAACTTTAAATAAATATTTAATAAATGTCTAAACCCCTGGAGTTAACTCCTATTTCTTTTTAATGAATGATTCCAAACGCAAAATAAAAATGATAAATACTACCAATGTCTAAATGAAAAACAAAAAATACAAGAAACAAAAAATATTACTGTTATCTGTTTCTGGTCTTTGTAAATGACTCATTTTTTCATGTTTTTAGGTACTGTAAATAGTAACTACAAATATGAAAACAAATGAGTCTTTGAAAGTGATATAGAATTTCTGTGTGTTTTATTTCTGTGACAAATATTAATTTTAAAATTATTTCGGCGAGAGATTTGTTCTTTTATGTTATGCTCTTAATAATGATTGATTGCGTGGACCATTTAATGATCCATTAAATCTGTAATCTCATTTCAAAATTTCAAATTCAAAAAATATGTAATTGTGTTCAATAGTACAAGAAATTAGTATTTTAAAAATTCAAACACTATAAAAACGACGTCTTTCACAAAAATCTGTTTTTCTAATATTTAAAAAAGATTTTTTACATTTCTTTCGAAATTTATTTAATAAATGTCAAAGACAAAAAAACAGCAGTTTATTCATTTTTCTTTTGCTTTTCATTTCAAATATTTACAGACGATTTTACGCGCTTCTTTCGAAACACATTTTAATTTAAAAAATGCCAGACAAACAAAAGTGGCGCAAAAAGAAATTTATTCATTTATCTTTTTGCTTCTCATTTTTTAGGCAATCGCAAAATGTGTTTTTAGATTTTTTTTAAGAAAGTTTGTTTAAATATTTTAATAGCAAAAAAAATTTTGCAACCGAATGTGAATAAATCACAAAAAAATTGTATGAAAAAATGAGATTAATCTGCATTTACTTTTAAAACATAAAGTACAACTGATAATTATACATTAATAAAGAAAACGAAACATTTATAATTATTTACAAGTTTTTTAAAATATTTTTATAATTTATTTTGCGAATTTGAAAGAAAAAAGGAAGGAATAAAAATCGGGAATACCAAAATTAATTGAAAAAAAACGGAGGAAGAAAGTAAAGTAATGCCTTGTTTTTTTTCATTTCTATTGGTATATCAAATGAGACATGCATTCACAAAGAAAGTTAAATAGATAAGGAACATTTAACAATTTAATTTCAAACGCTTTTTTTAAAAAACTTGTAAATAATTATAATTATTTACAAAATTTTTTAATAAAAATATTTTGAATGAATCGATAATTGCTGCAATTTTTTTCTTTGTCAACAGTTAAAACTATGCTATTTAAATATATATTGATCGATATTTGTTGAATATGAAATGTTTAATTGCAAAAATCTTCATACATTTGGAATCTCCAAAAAGCATCAATACATTTTTACAAAAAAAAAAAATCAATTAATATTCAAACAAAATTATATAAATCACCCATATTTTTCTCTATATTCGTTTACAACATTTTTTTTTCAATAGCCGCTTTTTGCTTAAAGCCCAAAAATAACATCTGTTTTCTTTTTTGTTTAAAATGAATTCTTTCAAAACATTTCTTTTTAATGTCAGACAAACAAAAATAATAAAAAAAAGAGCAAAAACTTTCATTAGTTTTTTTCATGTTTAAATTTTTTTTCACAGCTTCAATCTTTTCGTCTTTTTAATTGAAGGTTTTTTGAATATTTTAATTTCATCGAACGAATTGTATTTGCATTGACTTTTAAAACATCAATATTTATAAAACTATAAAAACTGTTGCAGCAATTTTATTTTATTTCGAACTACTTACAGCTCCACGATTCATTAATAAAGAAAGCAAAAGATTTATAATTGTTTCCAATTTTTTTAAAAATATTATATATTATTCTGCAGATTTTTTATAAAAGAATTGAAAAAAAATTTATTTGATATTTTTCCACTCGACAAAATGATGTTTATCAAGTGAAACCATGATATAATTTGTAAATTGCATTTTACTTCTAATTATAATTCATTTAGAAATTATGAGTTATATTTTCACTTGAAAACGTATTTAAAAAAAAAATTCATTTAGCTGTTGTTTTGAAAAAGAAATCAACTTAACATTTTTTAAACAGTCGCTGTTTTACTTTATTGTTTTTTTTGTAATATTTTTCTCTTTTGCAATATTTATGTAAGGAAAAATGCGTTGAATTGTTTCCTTTTTTTTGCTTTCTTCAGCAAAATTTTCAACGGCTGAAAAAATCCAACAGCGCATTTATTTCAAAAAAATAAAGAAAAGGCAGTTCGCATTAATTGTCATATTTTTTTTGAATATTTTATGTTTACAAAATTAGAGTAATAGGCGTAATTGTGGAGTCGAAAGAAACCCAATGTGAAGAAAAATTATATATCAAAAAAGGAGAAGAATTATCTGTCGCGAAATATCTCTTATATTTCTCGATTTTTTTAAATTGTTATCTTTTGATAAATCTTTGTTAGCTTTGAAAGCAAGAAAAATTGTTCTTTTCTTTTATATTGTGTTAAAAAATGTATATCGATTGCGGTCGGCCGACCCGCGCTTGTGTTTAAAAAATAATGTTCAATAAAGATGATTATTGAAACTAAGCCTTTTACCTGCAATTATATCATCTTTTTTGATATTATCCATCATTATTAAAGAAATCGAAAAAACTAATCTAAACACCAATTAAAGACAACATTTTAGATAATAATTTAATTTATTCGAGACGAATAATCTCACTCAGATCCGTAGATAAAATCCGTGGACCAGTGAGGCAATAGATATAAAATAAAGAAAATGAGATATATACAAAAAAAACATAAACAAAAAGTTAAATTGCTAGCTAACATTAAAAAGATAAATAAATTTACTTAATCCGAGTACTTTTGTATTTTTTCGTTTGTGAGATCAATGGTTGAGAGATGATTTCTGAGATGTTTCGTTGATTGATAATCATGGAGTTTTATGTTCAAGTTTGTTAATATCGAGGAAAGTCGTGTTGAAAAATGTAGAGAATTAAATTTTCCTTTTGCAAAATGATTCGACCAATAGTATCCATCGGAACGACTTGAAAGATGCACATACCGGAGATCAATATTTGAATTTGGATTTGAAACAAGAAAATCATATGCCATTATAATATCGGCTACCGTTCTTCTTTGATGAAGTGATGTCATTTCATACAATTTTAATCTTTCTCCATATGTTGGGATTACTGTAGTTTGAGAATTGTTTCTTCTGAACATCATTCTTGTAAAAGTTTTCTGATTATTTTCTAGTTGTTTAATTATAGTTTTTTTTGATAAAATAATTTATTTACAAAATATTTAAAGATTCCTTTTTGTCTTTTTTACGATTGTTTTTAAACAATAAAATTCAAATTAATTAATTAATTAATTATTTATTTACATGCCCTAACGCATGTTGAAATAAAATAAAATATAATACAATGTAAAACAAGACAATAAAAATAATAATTTTAAAATTATTATTATTATTAAATTACTGATACATATAAATTTATATTGCATAAATTTTTCTTACAAAAAATTATTAAAAAGGAGAATTAACTTTTTTAACAAAACTTTTTTAAAAAAATTGTAACAACATTATTTTTTAGCTCTTAATCAATTTTTTGGTACCCAAACAGAGCAATGTTTTTGTGGAGCATAGACAGAATTAATGGGACATTTAAATGCATTTCTGAAAGCAGGAAAATTTTGAATTGTACCAAAAATCCTGAATTTTGAAGGTGAATGTGGATCAACAAGAATTTGTTTGTAGAGGATATCATCAGATGGAGGGGGTTGACACCAGCCTTGTGCAAATGATAAAAAGAAAAGTTGATCATGACTTAATTTTCCAAAGATTCGAGGATCAGGTAATTGTGGATCTGGACCATTTAAAGAGATCCAACGAAGATATGAATTAAATGCAGCATGAATTCCGCCATTATCTGCAATATTTTCACCTTGTGTTTGTTCGCCATTTATATTTTGAGGGGAATATTTGGAATCATTAATTGCTGTAAAATTTGCATATTCTTCAATAACACATTCAGCCATTTCATTGAAAGATTTTTGCGAAGCTTCGGACATCCATGTTTCAAGGATTCCATCACCGTTCCACTGAATTCCTTCATCATCAAATCTAAATATGAATTTCAATCAGCTGAATAAATTTGCATAAAAATACCCATGAGTAATTTCATGTCCAATTATAACTCCAATTAAGCCAAAATTAATTGAAGCTGGCCATAACGGATCAAAAAATGGTTGTTGAAGAATTCCCAATGGAATGGTAATTGAATTATACTAAAATTTAAAAAAAATAAAAAAAATAAGAATTTTGCTTATTACTTCTGGCTCATATGCTGCATTCACTTCTCCAGAAGGCATAACAAATTGACTTCGATCAATTTCAGTTCCAGGAAGCAAAACTTTAATTTTTTTTAATGTTTGAAATGCAACCAATTTTTTCTTCATTTCTTCATAACTATCTTCAGGTTCAAAATTAATTCCATCATAAATTTCATCCAATTTTTCATTTTCAAAAATATAATCAGGAAATGCAGCATTTATTTGTAAATTTGAAATTTTATTTCTTGCACCTTTTAAAGTTTTATCATCTTTTGAAATCCATGGAAGATCTTCAATCATTGAAAGCATCGATGTTTTTATTGAATCAATCATTTTGAACGTTTCACTAAAAAATTTTTTTAGTGAAGTTATTTCTAAAAAATTAAAAAAAAATTCTGTTGCAAAAAAGTTTACTTTTTGAATTCATTCCTTTCTTCTGAAGTTGGATATAAAGCTTCAACAAATATCCGGGCATTTGCATCTGGAAAATATTTTACTGTTTCTTCTGCACAAAATGTTTCTTCATCGAATTCTAAAGCAAATGGATCCTTTGGCATTCGTTTTTTACCATAACTTTGAACTTTATACATTGGAAAATATTTTTCATCATCTGTTCCAATGTTATCTTTTTGGGACAAAAGTAATCGATAATACAAATATTTGACAACCGTGTCCATTCCAACTTCTGGCAAATAGTCATTCAAATTTTTTAACATTTCAGGTTCTGCCAACATTAAATAATAATTTTCAATTTCAGATTCTTCCACAAAATTGGCTTCAGAAATATTTGAAATTTCTTTTATCAGAGTTTTCCAATCCAAAAACTCTAATCCAATTTCCCCAACAGTTTTAGGATTTATTTTCCGAGAAAAATTTCTTCGAAGATTTTCGTCTGCACTAAAATTTGTTGCAAGAAAATATTCAAATTCCAAAATGTTTTCAACATTATATTCCAAGGCTCCAATTTTACATTCAATTCCAGCTTCTTTTGTGTAATCTTTAAAAAGTTGTAACATATTTTTTTTCAAAATTTCGTATGTATATTTTTTCCATGTTTCTGAAGCATAAAACGATTTATCAAAAGTAAGAGTGTTTTGATCAATGAAGAGAGAATAATTTGATGAAAATCTTGGGTCTCTTTTTGGATTTACATGAATTTCAATGGTAATCAAAGTATCAATGTTATAATTAATGGATAAATGTGCCAAAGCTTTTGCCAAAATTGTTGAATCATTTTTTGTATTAGAAACATTCATATTACACCAATTAAATTTATATCCTGTTAATTGTTCAAATTCATGTAATACTTCTGTTACAGAAGAAGATCCATTTTGAATGTTTTTATCAGCTTTTGCTTTTCGTGCATTTATATTATCTTGACATGTAGAATAAAATTGTAAGGTTTTATTGATTGCAGTTGATTCATGCATATCCCCTTCATAATCCGAATCAAGCATTGCATCCATTTCTGCTCCCATTAATTCCAAATTTTGTTTATTTACTACATCAAATGATATTTCATTTTCATATGCTCCACAAGCATATTCATAAAAATTATTACATGGATCAGCTGATAAATCCATTGAATTTTCAAAGAATGATTGAGCTTCAACATATTTTTCATAATTTTTATCATCCTCTTTAATCAAATGTTCATCAGAGATATTAAGAATATCAGATGATTCGGGTACTTTTGCTAAAATAAAAGGCGGTTTTTTCCACCATAGAACGAAAGAAAAAGCTTACTAATATTTGCATCAGATATCCAAATATTGCAATGTTCTTTTGGGGCAGAATTTGATCCAATTGGGCAATTAAAAGCGTTTTGAAAAGCTCGGAAATTTCGTATTGTACCAAGTGTTCGATATTTTGGAGGTGGATGGGGATCACGTAAATATCCTTGAATTACACTTGCATTAAATGGTTCATTACACCAAATTTGAGCAAACGATAAAAAGAACAATTGATCATGTGTAAATTGAGATGCAATCTTTCCAGGTAAAAGCTGATCAAAACCTTTGTACTCGATAATATTATGATATGCCCGATATGCGGCACGAATTCCACCATTATCTGCAATATTTTCTCCAATAGTGTTTTCACCATCTACACAATTTGGGGTGTAGGTTAAATTTAACGGACAAAAATTGTTATATTGTTTTATAAGGCATTGTTTCATATTTTCAAAATGTTCATCGGTATCAGGATCAAGCCAATCAACCTTTTCTCCGAATGGTCCATATTCTACTCCTCTTTGATCAAACCCATGTACAATTTCATGTCCAATCTATTAAAAAAATGCATGAACTATAATTTTATCGGCCCCATGTCACTTGATCCCTGACAGTTCACCTCGTGGCATTTGACCCCCGCGGATATTCTTAATAAGGGTTCAACTGTCATAGGGTCAAATGTCACAACCGCATTTTATCCAACTCCAAGTATAATTGTATTGAAACAAAACTATCCAATATAAAAATAAAAGTTACTTACGATAGCTCCAATTGCACCGTACATAACAGAAGTTGGCCAATCTGGATTAAAGAATGGTGGCTGAAGAATGCCCAAAGGAATAGTAATCGAGTTAAACTATAAAAATTTAAATTTTAAAAGCAAATAAATTAGCAGAAACGAACATTAGGTGTATACCATGCATTTGCAATATTGAGTGTTTCAAATATCCATTGATATCTATCGCCTCCGTCTCCCAAAAGAAGTTTATCAAATTCTTTTCCCCTTAAAAAACGAGCGACTAAAATTTGAATTTTAGGAAAATTTGCATTTTCAAAATTCAGTCTTGAATAATATTTTGTTAAATTTTTATCATCCATAATCCATTCGGGATAAATATAGTTTTTTATTAAGTTTTTCAATTTTAAATATGCTCTTTCTTTTGATTCCTCTTTCATCCATGAAATTCCATCAATCATTGATTGAATACCAATTTCAACATTATCAACAATATTTTTTATCGATAAATTATATCGAATTCGATCAGATTCATTTGGAAGGTGTTTATCAACGTAAATTCGAAGATTTGCATATTTGAGCAATGCAACTTTTTCGAAACATTCTGCCTCAACTAAATCCAATTTTGAGTTAGAAAATCCTTTGAAAATTTGTTTTTTTGGCAGTTCACTGCTATTCTTAGTTTTTAAATCATTAATTGGAATTGAAAGATATGTTGGAAAGTATTCACTATAACTTTTTAAAAGTCGATAATAAATATAATTTCCAAAAACATTTAAACTAAAATTTCCATTAAAATTATTCTTAAGTTCATCATTAATTGTTTGAAATAAACTTGGGTAAAACAATTTATATTGATAATTTGGTTTTATAATTCTTTCATACACATTTGGGTCAGCATTTTTTGTCACAAAAGTAATGTAACTTTTTATTTCTAGATATTTTTGAGTTAAATTTTCGCATCTTATAAAAACAGGTGCTTCATTATCTTCATTATCTTCTGAGTCTGTCAAAATCTTTTTGGCAATGTATTCCTCAAATCTTACAATTTCTTCAACGGCATTTTCCATTTCAGCTTCAGTTATTTCTATTTTTGAAATATTTCCAAATCCGACAAATATTTGACGAATTATATTTGTTAATTCTTTCTTTCCTACTTCATCCCAGTATTGTCCTTCATAGCTTTCATCATCCCATGTAAGTACAGGCAAATCAAATTGAAATATATAGGGAAGGCTGCCAGTTGGATTGTTAATGTTCAAATTAACTTTTGCTGAAATGAGTGTATCAACTCCATGAAAACCTTTAAGATATCCCATTGAAGATGACATTAATTTGGAGCTTGGCCATTCTGGTAAACTTGAGTTAGATTCAAAGAACAATGGAAATGACAAATTTGTTGATTTGAAAAAGTTTTTTACAATTGTTTCAATAAGTGCACCATTTCCAACTGCTGTATCCCAATTTAACAAATCTTTAAGGCATCGATGGTACATTTTTCTCACTTGTTTTACAGGTAACGGCTAAAAAGAATTGTTGATTCTATTTTGTCTTCTGTGAAAAAATGATAAAATTAAAACTTATGACAATGGCATTTATATCTGCTAATATCAAAAACAACTTACATCATTATTATTTCGAGTATTATATGAATCAATCAAATCTTGATAAATGTTTTTGTTTGCAGCTGCAAAGCTTTCATCACCATTAAATTTTCCACAAGAATATTGATAAAAATCATCACATGGATTTACAGATGTATCAATCGAAGATTCAATATATTTTGCTGCTTGCTGGTATGCTTCTGTATTTAACGGTTGATTTGGATAAATATTTACATTTGGATTTTTGCTAGAAAAAACTGATCCAAAAATATTCAACAAAATTACAAGCAAACAAAAATTAAAACCATATATGCTTAACATTCTTTAAAATTTTCAAAGAATGAAGCTGAAAATAATAAAAATTCCAATCCCAATTACTCTTTTTAAACATTTTTTTAATAAATGAATTTTCAAACTGAAAGGTATCAATTAAAAACTTTGTTTAAAAATTCCAGACAAAAATAATTACAATGGTTTCACAGACATTGAAATTTTTTCATGAATAATTGTTGATTGTTTAAAAAAATGACACATTTATCTTTTTTGTTATCCCTGAATTTTTTTGTATAATTTAACATTTTTTTTCACAAATAAAAGGTATTGTTTATTGTAACTTTTGTAACAAAAGAAATAACGTTTATTTTTAGAAAATTCCTAGAAAACAAAAAATGAATGAAAGTAATTAGAAATTGTTGGAAAAAAATATATAACAAAAAATAACGTTTTTTGAAGAAACAACAATACACAGCGACTCGAATGTTGATTTTTTAAAAAACGCCATAAAAATTTTTTTTGAAAAAGAGCACTTTTGATTTTTTTTCAATAGTAAGTATTAGAAACTAAATATATATAAATTTTGTTACTTTAGGTTATTTTTCATTCATCATCAATATCACATATATGCTGTAATTCTTTAATATGTTCGTAGACTTTATTTTCACCATCTCCATATGGTAGCAATTCTCATACATGCTTTTTAAACCTATTACGTGATTATGTTAACTAAACAACCTGTTAGCATTACTATTATGTTTGATTTTCTTCATAAAATGTATATACATCTGCAGCGGCATTCATGTGTATTACAAACATACATATAATGACGAATTTTCATTAAAAATAGTAAAATATAGTTCTACAAAACTTCAAAAGTATTAATATATAAATAATCTATCATTGGAAATTGAAGAATCTTTTTAAAAAATCAACGCAACAGTGTGTTTTCGTTTCGCTGTGACAATAGTTTTAATTATTATTGCATATTCGATTTCAACAGCAATCGTAAATTTGATAAGTTTTTATGTGTTTTTTTTTGCTTCTATAAAATTCATACATCTCATTCCTTATAAAAATTAAATGTAATATTCAAACTCTAAAATTTCCAAAAAGTGCTAATAAAGATTTATGTTTAGCATTTTTGTCAAAGTTTGTCTTTTTTCATCGTCGAAGGCTTTTGCCTTTTTCCATATCAAAAATTTCGTTTTTTGTTGGAGCAAAGCTATGATGAAATTCAAATATGTCGGACAAAAAAAAAAGCGACGGCAATCGACATTAGTGTCGATGTTTTTCCTTTATTTTATACGTTTTCGCAACATATTTTTAGTCAGCGTTTATTTATAAGTCTGCGCTTTGTTACTCCATTTAAAAAAAAAGATGATTTTTTTTGAAAATTTTGTTTTTTTTTATTCGTTGAAAAACATTTATATAAATCTTTTCTTTTTTTTTCATAACAAATAAATGGGACTTTATTTATAAAGTATCAAAAAAGCATTCAAACATTAATGATTTAATATAAAATGAGCGAATTCTTTGCAATATTTTTAACGCTATTTTTTTTCGACTTTTGACAGAACGAATTTCAAAAGTAGTCTGTGAAAACAAAAATAAAGCAGATGAAATATCGAGCGAAAAAATATCGAATAAATTTTTTTTCAATTTTGAACCATTTGAACATTTACAAAATTTGTTGACAAATTTGCTTCTTCTGCTTTTTGATTATTTAAGTCTTATCTATCAAATTTTTTTATAGAACATAACCAAAAAAGTTTTCATCATTTTTAGGAATTTTATGCCATTTGTCTTTTTTATCGTTAAAAGCTCGTGAAAAAATAGAAATCAAAAAAAAATGTCCGGGCCGCAGAAAATGTTGGGAATAAAAGAAAAATATGGGAGATTTTTACAATTTTGTTTGAATATTTAATGACTTTTTTTTCGTAAAATAGTATTTATTATTTTTTGTAAGATTTATTAAAACGCATTTTTACGTTTGAAATATGATATTTTTTTGTAAAGGATCAAAGGCTCCGAGGCGACCATTCTACAGTATCCCGAGCGCAACCTCTTTAAACTACGGCCAGTGATGTTTGAACATTCCTTTTGCAAGCCTGATGCAGCCGTCTTTCTCTTTACACATGACTCAACGCAAGCAGTCAAACAAGCAACTCTCTCACGACCCAGTGATTCAAGCTCAGTCGGCGATGTTATAGTACAAGCCATGGGAAAGTAGCGGCCGATTCCTTTACAATACTTTACATTTTGCAACATTGTGCAAGACTCAAGAAAGTTCACTATACGATTCCCACGATTTCTCTGTGAATTTGCTAGTTTCTAGTTTGTAGTTGTGCATTTCTGTTAGTATATAAGCTGCAGCGAAACTCGTTGTCAGCGTCGACCCAGGCTTGATCACCTGTTGTACACTTGTATTTGCTCCTTGTAAAAGCGCTATAATAAATTATACTATTAAACCATCCAACTTCGAAGAACTCAGAGCAACAAATCACAGGATATTCTCAAGAAATCCAGGTCTTTACATTTTCTTTAAATAATCTATTTTATTATTTTTAGAAAATTTATATTAACACAGACAATTATATCGGTTTTCGACAAAGTGTTTTTTAACGCTATCCAGGAAAAACAAATCAATGTTTTTTTTCGCTAATAAGAACAAAGAAAAAAGTAATAAAAATAAGGATGTTAATTTTTTTTACTCCACAAAAAAGTTTACTCCACAATGTTATTTTTTTTGCTCCATGGTGGTTTAAAAATGAACTAAAAAAATAACTTTGTGGAGTAAAAAAACACATTAATTCTTCTTTTTTCCATCACCAATTCTTTCTTTGTCTGCTTTTTTTGTTTAAAAAAGAAAAGAGTTTTTTATGAAACATTTGCATTTTTTTCGTTGAAAAAAGCCACATAAAAAATAAAGTAGTGAAAAGAAAAATTTTCTTGGGCAAGACATCTAATAGACAAAAAAGCGAAAAAAAGAAAAAAATAATGGCAGGGTCATTCTTTCATTGAAGAATTTGCAGCTGTTGTGAGAAATGGAAATTACAACGTCAAAAAACAGAAAAAGGAAGAGTCCTTTTCGAATTACCTTTCTTTCCAAATATTGTTTATTTACAATTTTTGGAAAAATATGTTCTAAATTTCTATTATTTTTGCAATAGATTTTATTATCGCACTTTTGAATATTTGAAAGTCTTGTAAACATTTTTTCAAACGAAGGTAAAATTAGTTTCGTTGAATATAAATATGTTTTAGTTTTACATCATTTTTTTGGTTCAAGAAGTTATTAACAATGTTATCATTAAATATTTAAAAAAATTTGAATATATCTAACGACATTTTTTTTTACCTAATTTTGTTTAAAAAAAGCAATCACGTTGAGAAAGAAAATTGTCGGATTTCTTTATGCTTTAAAAGAAGCATGGGAAAGATTATTTTGGTTAAAAGTTATTTTTTCAAAAAGATGTACCGCAAATTAATTTCTTTTTATTTGAAAAGATTTCGAAACAATAACATGAAATAAGTCTGAAAGAATATGCACAACGAGTTTAAGAGATTATAAGCGGAGAAATTTTTTTGAATATTTGCCTTTATTTTTTTTATTATCAAAAATAATATTGATTCAATATAGCCAAAAAAATTGTAAAAAACAGATTAAAAATTCCTCAAAAAAATTTTTGCACATTTCCTATTTCCCATTTGTTTGCAACAGGAAATATGAAAAATTTTTTTTTTATATTTTTTGATATTATTTGTTTGCATGCTCAATTAAACAAACAAAAATAACAAGCTTTCTCAAATGCATCTCAAAATATATTTGAACATTTTAACCAGAAAAAAATGAAATTATGTGATGGTTAAAAACATAACTTTAAACACTTTAAATAGTCTTGAATTGGGAAATAGGAAATGTGCAAAAATTTTTTTGAGGAATTTTTAATCTGTTTTTTACAATTTTTTTGGCTATATTGAATCAATATTATTTTTGACAAAGAAAGAATTGGTGATGGAAAAAAGAAGAATTAATGTTTTTTTTACTCCACAAAATTATGTTTTTTACTCCACAAAGTTATTTTTTTAGTTCATTTTTAAACCACCATGGAGCAAAAAAAATAACATTGTGGAGTAAACTTTTTTGTGGAGTAAAAAAAATTAACATCCTTATTTTTATTACTTTTTTCTGTGTTCTTATTAGCGAAAAAAAACATTGATTTGTTTTTCCTGGATAGCGTTAAAAAACACTTTGTCGAAAACCGATATAATTGTCTGTGTTAATATAAATTTTCTAAAAATAATAAAATAGACTATTTAAAGAAAATGTAAAGACCTGGATTTCTTGAGAATATCCTTCTTTACTTAAGTGTGATTTGTTGCTCTGAGTTCTTCGAAGTTGGATAGTTTAATAGTATAATTTATTATAGCGCTTTTACAAGGAGCAAATACAAGTGTACAACAGGTGATCAAGCCTGGGTCGACGCTGACAACGAGTTTCGCTGCAGCTTATATACTAACAGAAATGCACAACTACAAACTAGAAACTAGCAAATTCACAGAGAAATCGTGGGAATCGTATAGTGAACTTTCTTGAGTCTTGCACAATGTTGTGAAATGTAAAGTATTGTAAAGGAATCGGCCGCTACTTTCCCATGGCTTGTACTATAACATCGCCGACTGAGCTTGAATCACTGGGTCGTGAGAGAGTTGCTTGTTTGACTGCTTGCGTTGAGTCATGTGTAAAGAGAAAGACGGCTGCATCAGGCTTGCAAAAGGAATGTTCAAACATCACTGGCCGTAGTTTAAAGAGGTTGCGCTCGGGATACTGTAGAATGGTCGCCTCGGAGCCTTTGATCCTTTACAAAAAAATATCATATTTCAAACGTAAAAATGCGTTTTTTAAAATAATTACGAATAATTAAAAAGAAAGTATGTCTTTAAGTTATACTCAAACAATAAACACTTTGTAAACATAAATATTTCAAAAATTAGTTCGTTTTACGAAAAATATCTTTAAAAATTTTTATAACAAATAAAAAAGCAAGGATGTGCCGAAATACTTTTTCGCAAATTTTTTCTTACAAGGTAACCGATTAACATGATAATTCGCTTTTGAAACGGGGCCTATTTTAGAATACTCCCCTGATATTCAAACGTATTTTCTTAAATTATGAGCGGCCCCTTCCCAGAAAATACATTTTTACCTAATCGATTATACTACTATAGTATACGTTATCGTATGCTACTTATACCAATAAATTACTTATTTTTTTGGATATTACGCTTTCTTGCTAATCCATAATTATTTATGTTGTTAAAGAATTGTTTTGTAACTTTTTGAATCATTATAGAACTGCAAAAATGCAATTTTATGCAATTAATTGGTATAAGTAGCACACGATAACGTATACTATAGTAGTATAATCGATGAAATGAAAAAATATTTTCGGGGAGGGGCCGCTCATAATTTGGGAAAATACGTTTGAATACCAGGGGAGTATTTTAAAATAGGCCCCATTTCAAAAGCGAATTATCATGTTAATCGGTAATACTGAGATAATAATTGCTTTTTTAAATAATACATTTCTGATCTACTTTTTATCATAGCTTATATTTGCCCAAACAGAATTGAAATATATGATTTTATTAAAAAAGACTCTTACTCTTTATTTTGCTTCTGTCATGGAAAAATTTCGTTCAAAAAGGATATTATCGCTTATTAAATGTTACATAAAATAATAAATAAAGAAACATTTCATTATGCAAAATTTGCCACAGAAATATGTTTATAAAGGGATACAAATACTTTGAAGATTAGCACCAAATCATGCAAAAAATTTACTGTTAAAAAATATTTGTAATCAAATATACCGTTAAAATTTTATTCTTCTATTTATGCTTTAATTAATTTGTCTATGTTATTATAAATTTTCTAAACATAACACAAACAAATTAGCCCAAAAAACAATGTACTTTCTATGAAATTTT
This sequence comes from Panagrolaimus sp. PS1159, assembly GCA_963922195.1. Taxonomy (NCBI): domain Eukaryota; kingdom Metazoa; phylum Nematoda; class Chromadorea; order Rhabditida; family Panagrolaimidae; genus Panagrolaimus; species Panagrolaimus sp. PS1159. The sequence continues at coordinate 767,245 of CAWUHW010000005.1, forward strand.
TTACACACAAATTTTTGTAATATATTTCAAGCGTAAAAATGCATTATCAAAGATTATTAGGAATAATTAAAAAGAAAGTATGTCTTTAAGTTTTAATTAAATAATAAACACTTTATTAAGATAAATTTTTCAAAAACTTGTTTATTTAACGAAAAATATATTTAAAAAATTTTTATCTCTAATACAAAAGCAGGGATGTGCGGAAGTACAGTCGAACCTCGATTTTAAGACTTTCAAGGGACCGTTAAAAAAGACGTAAAATTGAGGTCCGTTTACAGGGATTTCCATTTAGAGGGACCGCAGAAGACGGACGTAAAATCGAGGTTCGACTGTACTTTCGGGGGACACTTTTCCACAAATTTTTTGTCAATATTAAAAAAAATAATTGTTTTTTATAAATAATACATTTCTGATTTACTTTTTATCATAGCTTATATCTGTCCAAACAGAATTTAAATATATGATTTTATTAAAAAATTAGAGCTCCAATCTTTGCGGAAGTGCTAACTGGAATTCCATTTTGGTACTCTAATTTTTTAATAAAATCGTATATTTATAAATATATAAATACTCTGTTTGGACAGATATAAGCTATGTTAAAAAGTAGATCAGCAATGTATTATTTTAAAAAAAACAATTATTTTTTGAATATTAAGAAAAATTTTCCGGAAAAGTGTTCCCCGGAAATACTTCCGCACATCCCTGTACAAAAGGTACCTACTGATGATTATTTATATTGACCCTATTTACAGGAGTTACTGAATTTGCATAAATGCCTTGGGTTGTTGCTGTGACTTTGAAAAATTTTTCAGATGAAAACATTTTTGTTACTGAATTTCTGAGAGTTTTATTTAAAATGAAGTAAAGCATAGGGGTATCACCTTAAAAGATTGTCTTATTTATTTTTTAAAATTTTTTAAAACATTATGTTTACTTTCAAATTCAAAAAACACCGTGCTAAATTTCTACTTTAAAATTTTATCATAAAGGTTAAAAGACGCCTACCATGCATGCTTATCCATGATAAATGTGCAAAAACTTCAACAAACATCGGAAATTCAATATAATACATAAGTGCATGAATTACAGGTGCAATAAGCATTTCACCACATATAATAAATGCTTGATATGTCATCTAAAAAAGAACAAGCTTTAAAAAATTATCAATTAATTTTGCTAACTTGTTTTTGAATTTTTGGTGCTGATTTCATGTTATGAGTTTTTATTTTAAATTTTAAAACTACAAGAATTCCGCCATATAATCCAATCAAAGATGTAATAATAAAAACATCTTGAATAACAAAAAATCTTTGAAATTTTGGAAAATTAAACTAAAAATATATTTTTCAAATAGAAAACTTTGTTAAATTTGCATACGTTAATATTATTTTCCATTCCATGAATTAAAAAGAATGGATCTGGATTCATTGCATAAACATTAATATTAAAAACGCATAAAATTTCAAAACCAGCATAAATTTGAAAACAAATTGGAAAAAGCATCCAAAAATATGCCCGATTTCCACTGAATGCTTTTGAAGCAATTTTTGGAAAACACATTTCTAAGAATCGATCTAATGCCAAAAGGGCACAAACTGCCATAACACCATAAAAGCCAACTAAAAAAATTTTTTTATCTTATATCTTTTTAAACTGATCTCACGTAAAAAAAAGATGGGTTGCGAGCAACATGCAACAGAAAAGCCACTCTTTTTGAAAAAAAAAGTCAAAAGAGTGGTTTCTTTGCTGCATGTTGCACGCAAACCATTTCCTATTATTGTTTCCAGGAAGAATTCCTATTAGTCTTTTTCGAAAAGAACATTTTGCCAAAATGACGCCTCAACTCTTTTTTTATCCTTGAAAAGAGAAAAAACGTTATTGGGAGTTGAACCCCTTTCTTTGTTTTGAAAGGAATTCTAACGTTGCGTTATTTGGCAGCTCTTTTTTCTTCCTGATTCTTTCAACATGGTTGCATGACCTACCACATGGAAGAACTCCACTAAAGTAGAAAAGAGTTGGATAATTACAATAATGTGCACCAAGCATTACTTGAATACCAGTAATTATTCCATTGCATGGCAAAACAAGTGCATCATAAATTCCCATTAAAAACATAAATTTGTAACATGGAAATTGAAAAAATTCTTTCTTTTTCATAATTATTAGAAATGGAACGTACGTCAACTAAAAATTTGTTAGTAAGTTTTTGTAGTTATCAGTCATATCTGGACAACCCCTTACAAGGGAAGCGTCAGGGTGTGTTCTGGAGTTATGAGAAAAAAAGTATTTCATGATATTCCCCGACCATAAAGAAGTATTCCTGCTAAATATTAGCTGCCCATACGCACTTTTGTATTTTTCATATATACTACATATATACATAGGATCGCCTGCTACTTAATACCACAACTTAAGATTTGTCCTTATCAAATACTTTTTTGTATTAAAAAATATATTTCTTTGCATTGGAAACCATACGAAAAACAATTTTAAATTGTTTGCGACTATTTCCTAGCCCAAATAAAAATAAATTTCTTAATTTGTAGTATTAAGTAGCAGGCGATCCTATATATATGTAGTATATATGAAAAATACAAAAGTGCGTATGGGCAGCTAATATTTAGCAGGAATACTTCTTTATGGTCGGGGAATATCATGAAATACTTTTTTTCTCATAACTCCAGAACACACCCTGACGCGTCCCTTGTTAGCAGCATATGTGCTTCTTAACAGTATTTTTAAACATAAGCGCTTACCTCACAAAAAATCCCCAATAATAAATATAATAGACCAATAAAGATATTTGGTTGACCTTCAGAATACCATTCTTCTTGAGTTCTTAAAGAGCAATTTTTTACATATAAATTATGCCATTCATTATAATTAAAAAAATATGACCAATACCCCATCCACATTTTTTTGCAAGTCGATTTCACAGAAAAAAAATATTTTGTAATCAAATTAAAGAGTAAAGATTTTTGTGAAACCAAGTAATTTAAAAAATTTTTAAAAATTCTTAAACAATACGGTGTTGTTATACGGAAGGAAGTTTTATATATAAAATTTTTAAAGTTTATGCTTGAAAGAAACCGCCCCTTTAAATTTTGATGATTTACGTTTTAAATTATTAAAAGCAATCTTTTAAGAATATACTTTTTTGCTTCAGTAGAATTTAATAAATTTGTGCGTAAATAATATTTAATCTCAAAATAATAATAAAATTAATAACAATTGTTTTATGCTTCAAGAATAAAAAAAATTAGTTTGTGGGGGCAGAAAAAAGCTTAAAATTCAAAACACGAGTTTAATTTTTAATTAAATTTTTATTAGTTCCTTGTAAGTGTATATCTAAGATGGTCCAGTCCAGGGTTTAGACCTGCCCTTTCAATCGCTTAAAATTCAATGTTAAATTTCCTTGTTGCAAATTTTTTACGTTTATAAACTAAATGTTTTAAACTTTATTTTGTTCAAAAACAAACAAGAAAAATAATTGAAACATCACAAAAAAACTTCATTTTTGTACATTTAATAATTAAAATGACAAGTTATTTCACGTTTTTTTTCTGGAAACAATTCTTTTTGAGCTAATTTTAAAATGTTTTCAATTTCAGCTGAATTTTCTCCAGTGCAGTGTAAACAAATTTCACAATCTTCAGCAGCATTTTGTTCAAAGAATTTAAAAAACAGCTTTGGATCAAAATCTTTGGATAACTCACTTAATTGAAGAAAAATACGTTTAAATTTTCTGACAAATTTTAAGGAAATCAAATTTTTCCATGGTTTGTAACGAAAACTTTTCTTGAATATTGAAATATACGAGACGTTTCAATTTTGGTATTAATCGTAAAACAGCATCAATTGGGACATTTTTGGAATTTTCATCAACAACTGCACTTTCTAACAGTGCAAAATGTTTCACGAAATTTTCGGAAACTAGCACTTTGAAGACATCGAAATTCAAATTGAACACTGTTATTGATAAATATTTGATGGTGGAACGGTAAATTTTAGAAAAATTGAATTTATAAAAATTTTCGTTGGAGATTATAAAGCTGATGTCAATCCAAATTTCTGTTTTTTTTTTAACATTGTGTTTTCATAAAAAGTGATAATAAAATTTGCTTTAAGAAACAAAATAAGAGAATTTCCTCAAAACAAAACCAAACCTACGATGAAGACAAAAAAAAGTAAGCCTGGTTTTCATCTTTTTTTTTAATTTTCAAAAAAATAAAAAATGAGCAAAGAAAGGCGGTGCAATATTAAAAACCAGACGTCTTCATTGTGATCGGTTCCTTTTTTTGAAGAAAAACTATAATACTGCAAAAATTTTTATTCCTCAATTTTTTTTGCTATTTGAATTTTTAATATTTTTCGTAATATGTTTTTTGCTTTAAATAAAGTTACACATTTTTGTCTAATTTAATTTTTTTTAAATGATGTAATATCCATTTTGATAAAGAAGATCATCCATTATTAAATATAAAAAACGAAGACTAAAAAACAAGTAGTTATCTTTTACAAAAGTGTAGATTCAATTTCCTTTTTTTTAATAAAAAACTCATTTGTTGCAACAAAAAAACAAAGAAAACTTATTTTTAAAACTCTTCAACATAACATGATGTTAATTTTTGTGGTATGTGTTGCTTCTTTTTTCTGGCCTTTGATCGGTCTTAAAAAGTGTAATACGAAAAAAAAATGTTTTCGCCTTTTTCTTTCTTTTTTTTCGTAAAGAAATACATTTCAATAGAAAAAAATTGTCTGTCTGCGATTTTTTGTTATTTAAATTTTTTTAAAATGAAATTTTACATTTTTTTTACCAAAATAAATTAGAAATTCGTTTATATCGTTGTTGATTTATAATTATAATTTATAATTGTTATAATTGGCTTAGCTTTAAAGTTACTTAACTTTAAAGAAATTACAATACAACAGAAAATAAGTAATAAACCCTAAGTGATTTAGCAGTATGATTTCGTATTGAGTTTTCCAATGTTGAGACGTTGAGTTTGAGTACGAGTTCTTTGACCACGACGACGAGCAGGAGGAGATTGCGGAACAGGTTGAGTTACGGTAGAATCATCTGATGATAATTCTTCAGCAGTATGGAAGGAACATGAACTTTCAGAAGCACGACTTGATGGACCTTGAATCATTGAGTGATAATCATCCATAGAATCTTGAGCATAATCGAAGTCATTTGGAGATTTAAGAAATTTCAAAGAACTGTTTGATGGTGGAGCAACAATTCGATTCTTGATTTGATTTGCATGTACCCGAATATCTTTTCCATTTGCAGTGTTTGATAGAAGATACAATCGCTTGCCAAGCCGAGCGGCTACTGTGGCTGCGATCCATGAAGTACCATTTTTGAGTCGATAAAATACAGTATCCTTGACCAAAAATTTTCTTTTTCGAGCTCCATGCTGACGATTGAATGAATCATTTTGAGAAACATTTTCAGAAAGTATCTCAACGACTTGAGGACGAATTTGATCCAAAATGGTTCGAAGTTCACGTCCCAAATGGGCTTTTGCAGGTGTACAGTTACCAGGTGTAGCTGTATTTGGTGTAGTACGGTAACAACACAAGAACTGTGACGTTGCAAGATGTCGAAGGGATTGTTACCAGATTCCAAAGCTTTCTTCTTGATAAAGTTTTTATAGACTTGTACCATCTTTTCAACTTGGCCATTTGATTGTGGGTGATAAACAGGTGAAGTTCGATGCTTGATGCCGTTTTCTTTGCAGAATTGTTGAAATTGCTTGGAGGTAAATTGAGTACCATTATCCGAGACAAGTAATTGAGGCATTCCATTATCTCAGCATATCGAAGAAGAACCTTGAGCGTTGCATACGCTGTAGCGTTTTTCATTGGTTGAAGATCAATCCATTTCGAATAACTATCAACAATTATTAGCACCATATATCCATGAAGTGGACCAGCAAAGTCGAGGTGAACACGTTGTCCAGGACGAAGGGACATAGGCCATGAAGCTAACGTTGCTTTGATTGGTGTATTAGAGGCTTGAATACATTCATAGCAACCCGCAATCATCTTTTCGATATCTTTTGAAATACCAGGCCAAAAACAATGTTGTCGAGCAAGAGCCTTCGTTCTGGAGAATCCATTGTGGCCAACGTGCAGTTGTTCAAGAATAGCAGATCGAAGTACTGTAGGAATGTAGACCCGATCTTGCATATGGATAACATCAATGATGAGAGAAAAACGGTTGATGTTTGTATCACGAGGCTTGCCAGATTGAAGTTGAGCAAGGATATTTTGAGCATAAGGATCAGCTTTATATGATTCAACAATATCTTTTGAAGATACAGGTAACCTTGAAATGGAGTTGACCATTGATTGAGTTGCAGACGCTTCATCAATATCTTCGTCTTCTTTGCGTCGAAGTTGTTCGATAACAGCTTTGGTGCTTGCTGTTGAACCATTTGAGGTCGTTGGTTGATGTTGTACCTTCGGAGTATGTGAAGAGATGGGTACTGCAGCCTTACAGTATACCAAAGGTTTTGATGAAGATGATGTTCGGCTACCTGGTGTTGTAGCTTTTGAAGAAACATCATTTCTTGTTGATGTTGCAGTTGATACTTGAACTGAATCATCTTTGATTGATGATGACGTTGTTTTTGATGAAGCAGATACTGTAGATGTTGGTGTTGATACCGTAGCAACAGTTGCGGTTGCATTTGGAGTAAATTGTACCTCCATTGTATCACAAAAATCTAATCCAAGAAGAGATCCAGGTATTTCTGCTACATGTATTGCCATTTGCTTTGAAACATTCTTGCATTTCACCGTAGCATTGAAATATCCTTTGAACTTTATTCTTTCTTTGTTTGCTGCACAAGCTTTAACAGAAGAAGTTTGAAGTTTTGGAGAGCCACAATAGCGATAATCACGAGGAGTAAGGATAGTCATATCCGCTCCGGTATCCCATTGCAGCTTGATTGTTGTTCCATTGATTGCTACATCAAGGTATTGTCGATTAACAACAGAAGATGTAGTATTAAGGTGTAATACACGAACTGTGCCAACATATTTCTTGAAATGCTTTTTCCCAGATACTGTATTCGATGATTGAACACGACCACCACGAGGAGCATTGCCTTTCTTGGGGCACATTTTTGCTAAATAGCCTTTTATTCCACATTCGTTACATTTCGATTCCTTGTAAGGACAATCCCGATTCCAATGTGGACCACCACAACCAAAACATGGTGAAGGAGGTGGTTTTGAAGATGATGCTTGTGATGGACTTGTATGTTGAGGTTTACGAACAGCTTTACTTTGATGATTAGGTTGAAGTTTCTTTACAACATTTAGTTGGCGTTCTTAAGGTAACTTTTGATCCCTTTCAGTCATGAGAGCGTTATCCAATAATGTAGTTACATCTCCAAGATCAGCTTTTGGATTCTTAATCAAAGCATTCAGTAATAAAGAGCGAAGAGATTCCAATGCTGGAGCTTTCATAGCAATTAAAAGCAACATTGTTGAAAGTTCATTGTCTCCGAATTCAGCACATTTGAAGAGTGTAACAGCTTGACGAACTCGAGCAACAAATTCACGAATAGGCTCTTGTGCTGGGCCATCCCATTGGATTTTGAGAGCAGCATAACGATCTGCAAATAACGATCTTTGAGTGTCGCATAGACCAATAAATGTGGTTTTGAATCCATCCCAATCGGCATATGTTGTAATCTTTGCTGGAAGAAGAGCACGTTGTATTCTTTCGAAAGAGTCTTCATCCAAAGAACAGCACACCCAACGAATCTTTTCTTCATCTGTAATACCATTACAAAATGTGAGTTTTATTTCGACTCGTTCCAGCCATGTTGAAGCACCTGTAGGTTTTGATGGATCAGGTGTAAATGGTGGTAGAGTTGGAAAAATCTTTTGAGTTGGAGGAGCAGCAGATGCAGCTGTTGTAACTGTTGAAGGAGTACCAGAAGATGTAAGAGAAGGATCTGTCGTCTTTTTGGTCGAATCACCCATTTTTGAAGTTGTGAAGTTTCGTTGTTGAAGTTGAGGAACTACAATATATCTAAATTATCTGATGTATAAGCCCTTAGGTATTATTTCAGACCACTGATGACTTATGCAACAAATAATAAAGTATATTGCAGTTGTTGAAGTTGAGTTGATTGAACCACTTTCTTTTTCCTTTTGATGCAATTGAAGATCAGCGTATCTGAATAACACGTGATTGTTAGAGACGTTAAAGGTTATAAGTTTGCCTAACTTAAAACGTTCTAATAGCTCAGAAAAGAAAATAAAACGTATAAACGTGGTAAACCAACTTTTACCGATGTCCAAATCGGTTGAAGATCACGATCAGCCAGCAGCAAACGAGCAGAGAGATCACGAGCAGCGAGTGGAATCCAATACCATATAGATTCACTCTCGTCACCAAATTGTTATAACCCAATTATAACAAGAACGATATTTATTAAGATGAATAAATATATTATAAATCAACAACGATATAAAACGAACAACTCTCAAAGCAACGACGATAAAAGTATGCAAGCTTTTAGAGGAAAGAAAATAAGCGAGCATTATCGCGCTAAGAGTAAATATTACAATAAAAGACAAACGGACAAAGTGTGTGTTTCTGCGGGTCACCGCAGTTTTGCAAAATATTTCCGTACCTTTTAAAATTTCCAAAACAACTGACCGATCCATTATTTAATATAAATATAAAAAGTTAAAATTTGACAAATGATACTAAATTTTAAATCTGAATTAGCGATACTTTTTTAAGTAATCAAAACACGTTTGAGTTCACAAGGAAAAATATGAAATTTAATATTCAAAACCTTCCCTGCAGTTTTATCCGCTTTCTTTTTTATATAATTTATATAAATTGTTAAAATAATATTTGTTTTTGTCTAAACATATTTATAATTAAATTTTCAAGCTTAAAAAAATATGCACAGGTAAAAAAAAGATAAAAAAGAGAGAAAAAAAGGATCCGTTTGCGCCATTTTTTTATTTGCCTTTTAACAGCCTTTATGACAGTTTTTTGTTTGTGTGCGTTACATAATTTTTGTGATTATAGCTTCCAAAATCAAATCATCGTTGTTGAAAAAGACAGGAAAGGAAAGTCTTTTTTTTTTGAATTTTTGATCTAATTATTTATATCACCGGCCGACAAAATTTAAAAAACGATTTTCGTTAAAAACAAAAAAAAAATTTTCCGTTCGGGAACCTTTTTTAAGATGTGGTTATTTTGACTAAAATTTAAAACTTTTTTTGGGCATTTGTGGGTAAGATAACGGCATTTTTAGTTTTCAGAATCGTTTTTAGCGACCTCGAAAATGGGTGGGCGCCAGCTTTTTTGATAAAATTGCGTTTAGCCGATTTTCGAAAATTGATGTTGGAGTAAAAGATGGAAGAATCAGCTATTATTGCTTTATATATTACTAAAAAGCATTAATAAGCAGGCTGACATCTATATCTAGCTAAAAAATGAGCCAAAACATGTGTATTTTGTCCCAAAATTGAATGTGGTTGAAAATCTTCAATGCTGGAGAAGCAGACGATCAAAATATCAAACATCGAGCAGGTAAGTTTATTCTTTCTTTTTAATCATCTATTAATGCTTTAATCTTTCAGATATTGCTCAAGGATGCTATTCTGATATTAATTTCAACTATATAGGAAGAATTTTATATATTTTACCACATCATGCATCTTGGGGTATATGTGCTTCGAGCTATTTGGTTCACAATTTCACCATTCGATGACAATCCAGAAGATTGAACAAGATGAATACTATCATCTGCTATAAAAATAAAACAAAAATTTACTTATTTAAACCAAGGATATATATTTTTTGAGAAAAAAGGAAAGCGTTATCTTACCCACAAATGCTCAAAAAAAGTTTTAAAGTTTTAAAGCTTCACCAAAATGTTCCCGAGCGGAAAAATTTTTTTCTTTTTTTAACGAAAATCGTTTTTTAAAATTTGTCGACCGGTGTATATGTGAAAAAAAAACTGAATAACTGAAGAAAACCTTTTAAGATTTGTTTTTTATGTTTTATCCCGTTTTCACATATTAAGTAGTTTTATTTTCAATAAAAATAAGAGAATGCAAAATTTGATGTAATCAAGTAATCCTATTTTAAGTTTTTATTGTTGTGGATAAAACAGTTACAGTATCCTAGATATCAAAATTTGCTGTATCAGTAAAAGACAGAACATCGGTAAGTATTCTTTATTAGGTCTAACAATAATCTGATATATATTTTTAAACCCAATTTAACTCGTCTAAACACATACAAGAGCATTATTTACGAAATTTGATTGCACTTTTTTCGACGTTCAAATTGTTAACGAAACACAACAAAACGTATTAGTTTTCGAAGATATATTTGCATTTCCGGATATGTCCCCGGTAATGCTGATCCAAAAATTTATGGTTAATGACACAACCAAAAAAGGATGATCATTGGAAACGCCTAGTACCTTGATACTTGGGTATAAAACCAAAGACAAAATATTTTCTATGTTTTTTATTCATTTTCCAATTCGATCAAAAAACGAGGTGATCTCTTTTTTTGTGTTGCTGTCTTTATTTCTTTTTACTCTCCACTATTTTCTTCCGTTGCATTTTTTACATTCCATGAAAAAAAAGTGTCTCGCATTGCATACTAATCTGTGACTTCTATTTCATCTCTTCTGTTTAATGTTGAATTTTATTCAACCAAAAAAGAACCCAATCGCTTCTTTTTTGTTTTTTCTGTTGCGAATATCAGAAACAAAAAATATTTTATCGTTGGTTTAATTACCCAAAGTTTGAGGTAATAATTAATTCCGCTCATATTTTTTGTGGCGTAAAAAATTCAAATAAATTTTGGAACACTTTCTTTTTTACAAAGAAAGCAAATAAATAATAATAAATGACTTTGTTTTATTCTGTGTTAAACGGGAAATCACGTTAAATGGAGCACATAATAAAATGTTACAAGTGATAAATGAAAATGAAGTATAATAAAAGATATTTCCGATTAATTTTGAGCAGAATATCTTCTAAGTTGCGCTAGATGGAAAAGGTTAATAATGGAGTACGGAATTGTACAATCGACCATTCACATACATGTCGGAAGCTCTAACTCTGAGACGTCCCACTACCAATCGCTCCCTCAATTTATGTTAGTCATTAATCATCCATTAAGCAATGTATTTTATTGTATTCTGAGGATGTCGGAATACATATCCAGTTCACCGACTAAAAAAAAACAGAAATCAAATTTTCTAATTGCTTACCAAAACGACTTCAACCATCATTTGCTTATGTTTGGGTGTGTGCTCTTTTTGATAATTACAATATTTCGGGAATTATAGGTTACAGAAGGCAAAATTGAACTTTGAACGTTATTCTTGAAAAACAATTGACTGGCAATTTTTTTGACGTATACATTGTAAGGTTTTATAAAATATAACAAACAAATGGCGTCTATAATGACATGAAGTGACATAATAGGAAAAACACCATTAGAAATGTATTTTTTTCCTTGTAAATCAAATACTAACAACAGGCAGATTAAAGCTATTGGAAAAGCTACAAGGAGTAAAGAATTTGTGGTTTGGATTAATAAACTCCTGAAAAAACTTTTAATGTAAAAAATAGTTAGCGAGTAAACTTTTTTAATTTCCCATAATTAATATAATAATTTTTCATTATTTTTGGGCAAATTACAATTTAACTTATCAGCCAAAAAAATTTACTTGAACAACATCTTTTGAATGTTATATGTTTCGTTGGAAACAGAAGCTTTGTATCCTCGAAGTTTATATAAAAATATTCCAATAAATGAAATAAACAAAATAACAAGTCCAATAAAGCAAAGTGATACTCCAACGAAGAACATTAACATCAGTGAATCTCCCATATTGCTGATAATGCAGTTGGGAATGTTTTATAGATATTTTTCATAACAGGAATATTTTCTTTTAAAATGAATTCAATCTCAGTGTCGTTCGTGTTAATAAATATAAACGGAACTAAATAGAATTAAAACATCACATGAATTGAACTTAAAGGAGGCGGGGCCGTTTATTACTTTTTGTGATTTTTTTTTCGAAATAAACTTTGGATTTCGAGAATTCTTAATCGGGTGACTTTTAAAAGGAAAATATAATTTGGCTATTTCCTTTGTTCTGGCGATAGATTTTCTTTTCGAGAGTCTGCTTGATCAGGAGCTGGCAAAGTTTCAGGCTTATTTCGAAATAAAAATGATCAAAAGTAGCGAACGACCCGCCTCCTTTAAAGGGACAATCGAAAACAGCACAAAAAAAAGTTGCCTGATTGGAAGCAGTGAGCTTTTAACACGAAAAATTCAGAAAAAAAAATTAAGAAATTTTTAAAAATGATCAATTTTGAACGCAGAAAAAAATATTTTGATAATTTTTTAATTAAAGATTTTGCAAAATTTTCGTGTCGCAAAAAAATAAAAAAACGTTTAGTGTTGTCTTCGATTATCCCTTTATGAATAGAAGCCATTAGTTTCAAAAATTGTAATAAATTTTTTGTCCTAACCAGTGTCTCCACCGTTCCGTTCCGGAACGTCCGTTCTTCCGTTCCGTTCCCGTTCCGGAACGGACAAGAACGTATTCTTCTAAATTTGAGAACGGAACGGACGGACGAGTAATGCCAAAAAAAGGAACGGAACGGACGCGTTCTATTTCAAGATTTCAGACGTTCCGTTCCTCAACACCTTTTTGTAACTTTATTTTAAAAATTCGTCGAAATTATAACTTTAAAAATTGTAAAAGGGAACTTTTTATTATTTTTTGCTGGTATATTTGCCGTAAAAACACGATTTATTTAAAAAATACCATGAGAATTTTTTATAATTTAAAAAAAAAGTTACTTTTATATTGGAATTTGAAGATTTTTTAAAAATTTACAGGAACGGGAACGGAACGGGAACGTATACCCGTTCCTGAGGCTGAGAACGGAACGGACGGAAACGGGTCTTTTAAAAAACAGGTTCGGAACGGACGGAACAGGTAGTGCCTAAAAGAGGAACGGAACGGATACGTTCCAAAAAAAAGTGGAACTTTGGGGACACTGGTCCTAACCTGTGACACTTGTGTACGCTGCCACAACAAGAAATAAGAAGAAAGATATGATAGCATTGTGGAGAAATTTCGTTGATTTCGCAGACAGAATTGAAGCAACGCGAAATGCAAACGCTGACAGTAATCCCATTCCACCGGAAAAAATTCCACCAAACATTAATAAAGGTACCAAAATCCAAATCCATGTTTTTGTAAAAGGAAAATGTGAATAATATGCAACCGTCACAAATGGAAATATAAGAACCGGATGTAACAAAAATAAATAAAGTTCAGCTAACATATTTCCAGAGAGTTGACAAATAATTGCATATTTGTAATATTTCATGTGTTTTGTTGATTTTTTCAAAATTACATAAATGACAAAAATGTACAGAATAAGTGAAAATACGAAAACAACATCAATAATCAATCTAGTCCAATAAAGAAAATCACGATCAACTATTTCATCAAAAGATATATTTTGATATCTTGACAAGGATGGATATAACGACATTTTATAGTTTTGTTCGCTACAATATGTAACTTTAAAATATTTTTAAACAAAAACTAAAAATTTAAAAAATTTTTTGAATCTTTTTATTTAACCTCTGACAAATTGTAACTGACAGGTGCATTCGGAGCAAAGTGGAAGTGTTTGTTTGGCTTTAACAGCACCTGTTTATATATCTTCTCTTTTAATAAAATTTTAATCAGTATTATATTTTAAATATTATGAAAGATAGAATGATTCAAGAAAAACGTCATTTTCTTTTAGTTGACAATTTTTTTACACATTTCAAATGTTATATGTATTACTTTATTTGGAGTTAAAGTTAAAAAAGATGAAAACCGATGCAGCGCATTTTACTAGTTAAAAAATGTGACAAAATTTTTATTATATTACTTTTATCCAACAAAAGTAAAACAAAAAATTATAAAAAATTACAAAAAAAGACGTATTTTTGCTGTACAAACAGTTAATCATATATAAAAATAGTTATGTATTTGAATAATCCGAGTTAAATTAATTTGTTATCCGCCACCAACATTTACGGAAGGAATATTTGGCCATGATCATCCGTCGCCTTCGCAGCGACTGCAGACACATGTATTCCGACCACCACGGTTTTCACAATATCCAGTGCCACAATTCTGTAATCAATGATAAGAAAAAAAACCGAAACTTGTCTAACGTTTTTTTAAAAAATAAAGCTTGTTTTTCTTTTTTGAAAAAATATGTTTTGGTATTATTCAAGGCAAACTGTTTATATGTCCCACACTCCAGAAGATTAAAGATTAGTAAAGCAGGGCATTTTTTTGTTCCATTTATTTTTTAAAAATTAATTCTAATTTTTTTTGGCTCTTCTCCTTTCTTTTGCTATTTTCTTGGGCACTGAAAATTGAGTGAGTGATTTTTTGTAAAAACAAAAGTTTATTGTTGAAAATATAAAAAACGGTTTAAAGCTTTAGAAAAACAAATACACAAAAAAATATGAGATCAAAATTCAGTCTGACTAACGACTAATTGAAAGTGAATAAATATTTCCTTTATCAAAGACATTTAATGTTTGAGAATTTGAATCAAATTGAACATTTGTTGGAATTCCAAAACTTTTCCATGTTGGATAACTTTCAATTGGATCAACTTTAATATATTCCTTCTTAAGCAAATTATAAACTGGTTCAATTTTAACATTTCCTTCCACTTTTTTAACAACATAAAAAACATGGCAGCTGATAAAACTATTAACAACATGATCAGCAAAATGTATAATAATTTGATGCTTTTCCATTTGTTTTAAAGTGAAAGGATGAAGTTTAAGAATTGTTAAAACTGTATTATTTCGTTCCCGGAAAATTGCATACAAAAATTCTTCATCAAATTCCAAGTCAATTTCTGAAGCGGAATGTTTGTAAAGTGGTTTTCGATCGAATGTTAATTCTTTTTGAACAGATTTATCATCTTTAACATTATAGCCAAGGATTGAATTTGTTGAAGAAATTTGATAATAAAAAATTCTTGAACCATCTGTTGGATGTTTGGCTATTGCATGATCGGTACCAGAGAACGGCATTGGAAGGGTATAAATATTTGTTGGAATTTTTAATGAGCTTTCAAGGGCATTATTTGAAGTTGTGGTGGAATTGTATTCAAAAAGCATATATCCCATTGCATATTCGGTAATATACCAAAGATCATCAGATCGAATTGCTGAACCAATTTCATACATTCTTGAACCGTAATCCTTTTTTTCATGGATGGCAGAGATTAATGGACAAGCTTAAAAGGGGCAGACAATAAAAAATTTCTCAAGATTTTTTTTTTAAATCCTAAACTATTGCAGCTAAAAAAGTTTGCAGTCAGCTTTAAAAAAATTTACATGAGTCGACAAACTAAAAAAACCGCCATTTAACAAATGTGTTTTCCGCGCGGGACCAACTTATTTGTCTTTTTTGCAAAAGCAATTTTTTCATCGAAAAAGTGATAATTTTTATCATTTTTTATGTAAAAAATATATGTTAAATATCATCTCATGATTTGATTCTACTAATATATGTTCTTCAATATTCTGAGAACGATTATTGATAAAAAAACACTAAAAAAATAATCAACATCGAGAAAAAAAATGATAAAGATTATCACTTTTTCGATGAAAAAATTGTTTTTGCAAAAAAGGCAAAAATGTGATCCCGCGCGGAAAAAACATTTGTTAAATGGCATTTTTTCTAGTTTGTCGCTCGTGAAAGCGCTTTTTCCAGTTTTAAAAATTCAAGCCCAAAAATTGATTCTAATTATTTAACATTTTATTAAAAAGTGAAAATTTCTTTTTTTAAATTTTTTGTTTGAATTAATTTTCGAAAAGATAGTAATCAAAATTTTTGGAAAAATGAAAATTTTTGCTCACTATCGTTTCGTTTTTCTGCTATTTTCGTCAACTTTTTAAGTTTATTTGACGCAAAATTTTGTTTAACAATAACTTACTTTTAACAGGCTTTTGAACTTTGTAATAACTTTTTCGTTTTCCATTTTTTGATAACCCGGATCCCTTCCATTTATTTGTTCGATTTTTATCCGAAACATGTTTGCTGCCACCATTGTTGCTTTTTCTTTCATGACTTCCATTGCTGTCAGCATTTAAAGAAACTGAAGTCGCAGGAATAATTATAACATCATTTTGTTGTTGTTCAAAATTATTATTATTATTTGGAGTAATACTATTATCGTTGTTGTCAATTGTGTCGTATCGATTTGCACAAAGTTGTTTAACGGCCTGTGGCTAAAAATTTTTTTTGAGAAATTTTAAAAAATGCCGAAGGCAATTAAAAGTGGATTACTGTAAGTTGAGTATAAAGTGGAAGATAATAGCTTGAAGGAAGGGTATTAATTGGAATATCTCGTTTTGTACGTTGTTTTGGATCAGATGAAATAGTGATAAGTTGGGATTGGCATTTTTGAAGTTCTTTCTGAAACGAAATATTTAGAATTCTTAAAAAACAAATATCCTTTAAATTTTTTAAAGCGAAAAAAATTCTCCAAAAAAATTAAAAATTTCAAAAGTACCCCCTCAACCCCCCCCCCTCCCCCCCCAACATACTTCAAAAAGTGTAATTTGATGCTTTTGCCATAAATTTAATCCTGAACTTGCAAATACCAAAATCGTTAAAATCCATGGTAAAATTCCAAATCTCTTTATCGGATGATTTTCATCATCTTTTGATTCTGTCATTTTAACACAAATTCTCCGCTTCTAAAATATTTAAAAATAATGCTTCAAGAGTTTTGGGGTAGAAATGAATAATATAAAATTCGTACAAAAAATATATAAAAGTAATTTTGCATGAGTTTTTCAACGGATTAGTAAACTTTTTTTCTTAAGCTCAAAAACAGATGCCCAAAAAAGAAAGTCAAAAATTTGTAATGTTATAAGGGCTAATTTTTTCTAATTTACTTTTACTTTTTAGTTTATCCGTTCTTTCTTCTTTCAAAATATACTTGAAGAAATATGCCTCTTTCATTTCCATTTCCACAAAATAGGAAAGAAAAAAAGAGTGAAGGACAAGTGTTTCCTTGATGCTGCGCAAAACGGCTCAAAAAACTTTTTTTTTTCATGAAAAACGGAGCAAACAATAATCCTCTTTTACTCTCTTGGAATGGAATCCCCTCCCGTTTTAATCAAATTATTTGGGAGAAAAGAATAGTGGTCGCAAAAAAAACTTTTGTATACAAGTTTTTTCAAAAACAAAATTTAAGTAACTTTTGACCTCAAAAATATGAAGGGTTTTAAAAATATTTTTTTTAGAAAATTGGTTTCGTTTTACTTTTGGGTATAAGAAATATGTTATATTGGAGAAAAATAGATGCATAAATTACACTAATAGTAGTTTTAAGGATCGAAAAATGATAACCAATAAATAAGTGTTTCATATTGTAAACTAACGTATTAAAAAACAGAAGTAAACACTATTTAAAAAAAACAACTATACACAGTGTGCTGTTTGTTGCTCTTTAAAAATGGTCTTCTGAAAGCCAGAATTTTTTCCACCAGATCAAATTCTGCCTTTATATTTTGTGTAACTCGATGAGACGAACAAAATGTAAAGACAGATGTTTTTATTTGAGCTGATAAAAAAGTTTTGCCTTTTAGAAGACAATTTTTAAAGAGCAACAAACAGCACAATGTGGCTGTGTTCAAACTGGATGCCTAAAATAAAGACGAGATTTTAAAAAGTAAAAAGCGGAACAGAGAAAAAAGTATTATGGATGTTAAAAGATTTACTATCTGGAAATAAAAAAAAGTGGTGGAAAAAAAATAATATCAACGAAATTAAAAAAGCATACGAAAGAAAAGATATCAAAAACACAAATAATAATGTTGATTTAAAATTTATGTATCTCTTTCTTCAACAAAAAGCATGAAAAATAAAAATAATTTTTATATTTTCAACTTCACATTTTCATTTTTGCCACCCACAAAAAGTTCACCATAAAATTTTATATTTTCCATTAAAATTCACACCTTGTGATAGCTTTAAAAGTATAAAATAAATAAAAATAAAAATAGCCGCCAGTGGCCGTTGGTCAGTAAATGGAGAAAAAAGGGTAAATTAAAAAAGAAAGTGAGAGAGGTATAAAAATGCCATAAAAAAGGTGTCAGTTTTAAGAAGCTTAAAGTTAACAACTGTTTTAAAAATAACATTTAAAAAAAATATTAGAAAAAAAAAGTACAGTAACCACATATCTTTTTGTTACAATAAAAATGTCAATATTTTTTTGACAAAAGCTATTTAAAAAGGTTATTTAGATTACCAAATAATCTGGTAAGATTAAAAGCTAATCCAAATTTAAATCCATAATTTTTATTACCCAAAACCAATGTTTCTCTTCTTCCCTTTAAATAAAATAACCTAAATGAGCTGGTAATGAAACACTTTTTTTAAGAGAGATAAGTGAAAAATGCAACGAATCATCCAATTTTTTTTATCCCATCCGTTTATCCTCATTTAGGCGACATCCCTATTTAGTTAGCCGAAGCAGCTGAAAAAAAAACGGAGGAGGAAGGGAAACACTCTTTTGTTTATGGTCATTAACTCATTATTGCGCATTTCACTTTTTTTTCTTTTCATTTCTTCTTTTTTTTCCATGCATAAAAATAAACACAAAAAGAAGCAAGAGGTCAAGCGCGCGCATCCCATCAACTCATCCAACACTTCTTTTCATTTTCTCCTTCAATTTTGGATAACAGCAGCTATAAAAAGCTCAGGAAATATCTGCGTTAATCGACACCAACAAAAAAAAATTAAGGAAGGAATAAAAATGCTTAAAAAGAAAAACAAACATTAAAAAAAAAGAATGGGTTCATGACCGCACAAAAAAAAGAGAGAAGTAAAAACACTCAAAAAAAAAGAACCGTTCATCAATTCTCACACTTTTTCTTTTAACCTCCCTCCCTTTCGTTTAAATTACATTCATCATCAAATCTTTTTTTTGTGAAAGGAAATCTTTTTGACAAGTTATATCTCTTCCTTCTCTCTTTTGTGCCATCGAAGAACGGCACTCAACGCTTTTTTAAAACTTTAACCCCCGAAAAAGAAGAAAAGCATGCGCAAGAAAAATAATTCGGGATTAAAAAAGAAAAAATTATAAAAGCCTTTTGAAATTCGAAAGAATGATTTACAACATTCCACGGAAAGAAAGAAACAAAGTTAAAAATAAACAATGGGATAATTTACAGCCAATAAACAAAATTCACTAATTTTTCACAATAAAAATGTATACTGTAATTTTTTTTACATTTTTAAATTGTTTTTTTGTTTAATTTGTTCATTTTAAAAATGAAAATAATGATGAAAATTTTGAGATTTTATTTCATTAATTGCGTTTGCTTTTCTTTTCAAGCGCATGTGAAATGTAAAGATTCATTTCCATTTTAAATAATATTTCAAAATAATATATAAAACTAAAATAATTACAAAAACAATAGTGTTAAGAAAATGATAAAATGGATTTTAAATCAATCACCACTATCAATTTAGATGTCTTGTGTGCGTATTTACAAATCAAAATAACGGTTTTTTTGATATTTTTTATCTCTGTAAAAAAACAAAAAAATAAAATATTAAAAAAAAAATAAAATAAATGTGCCTGCAGGACAACGATTCGTTGTTTGCAAAAAAGATTTAAGAAGACGTTTTTAAGCAATACGATTTGTATACATCTAAAAAAATTAAAAAAACAATAGTGTTAAGAAAATGACAAAACGGATGCTAAATCAATATTGTTACCATCCTTATCATCAGTCTTTTTTATAAATCAAAGTCACGATTTTATGATATTTTTTATTTCTTTAAAAAACATAAAAATAAGAATAAAATATTTAAAAGGAATATAAAAATGCGCAATTGCTTGCAGATCAACAATTTTTTCTTTTCAAAAAATTTATAAAGGAAATAACGTTTGTTTAAAACAAAAACAATGTTCTAAAATTTTGTTGTAAACATCGATGTCGAAATTTTATGTCGAAAAACAAATATTTAAAAAAGCATTCACAAATGTGTATGAATTTTCGGAACAACAGCTTTTAGCTGCAGTTTTTCAAAAAAAGATGTTTCAAAAACAAAAATCGCATAAAATGGTGTTTAGTTTTTACGACATAAAATAATGTTTTTCAATCATCATCGAAGAGGAGTCGTTGCAGCCACATTCTGAAATGACATTTATATAAAGAAGCCATGTTTGTAAAAAAAAACAGAAAAAAATTTATTTCATTTTTCCCATCTTTTTCTTTTTGAATTTTTTTATACATTTAAAAAAACTAACATTGAAAATTATCATTTTGTAAATTCTACAAATTTAAACAAACAACATAGAATATTATTAAGTATGTAAAAGCACAATTATCGCAAAAATTACAATAAAAATTTAGAGATTTTATTTCATTAATTGCGTTTACTCTTTTTTTACAATGTTTGCGAAATTTTAGATTCATTTCTATTTTTAATAATATTTTAAAATAATGTATAAATATTAAATAATTACAAAAACAATAGTGTTTAGAAAATGATAAAATGAATTTTAAATCAATATTGTTCCTCTTCACCTTTTTGAATTTTTATTACTTGCATGCGTACTTATAAATCAAAGCACGGTTTTTTGATATTTTTTATCTCTGTGAAAAACATTAAAATAAGAATAAATATTTAAAAGAAATAAAATAAATGTGCCTGCAGAACAATAATTTTTTCTTTTCAAAAAACGTATTAAGGAAGGGACGTTTGATCAAAAAAATGTTTACTAAAATTTTTTTGTAAACATCAATGTCCAAATTTTATGTCGAAAAACAAATATTTTAAAAAGCATTCACAAATGCGTATAAATTTTGGAACAACAACTTTTCGCGGCAGCGTTGTGTTCCAAAAAAGTTCCTTCAAAAAGAAAAATCGCATAAAATGGCGTCTAGTTTTTGCGACATAAAATAATATTTTTTGATCATCATCGAAAAGCAGCCGCTGCAGCCACATTCTGCAATGACATTTATATCAAAAAAAAACCACCTTTGAAAAACTTATAGGAAAAAAATTCGTTTCCTTTTTTCCATCTCTTTCTTTTTGAAAATTTTAATACATTTATAAAAATTAACATTAAATAATGTCATTTTGTAAAACATAGAAATTTGAACAAACAACATAGAGTATTATTAAGTATGAAAAATGGATGATGCCAACAAAACAACTCATTAAATAAAAGAAACTGGAAAAGTAAATTGTGTTTCTACATAAGAAAAATGACGAAGCACTTTTTTATATTCTGTATTCAAGTAATGGGATAAATTGCCCCTTTTAGACTAGTAAAATTCCGGACTTTAAAGTGCCAAAAAATCATGTTTCCCAGGGCATTCACAGCTTTCGCAGAAGCGTTTTGAACTCCAATCGAACCATAAAAACATAATTTCGTGGTACATAAGTGATGTTTCCCTTGTTAAAAGTGATAACCACTTTTTACACAAAATTTAAAAATGTCTACATATAAATTATTTATCAAAAAAAGTCAGCATTTTATTTAAAAACATTACACAAACCTTTAATCCATAAACTTATCAAAAGCTATATTTAAATTACTGTTAATGGATTTCTTTTAATATCTAAACTTTCGACTTTTCGTTTAAAACAAAAAAGAAGAAAATAACGTAATAAATTAAAAATTGAACATTTTGTTTTTTTAAAACAAAGCAAAACAAATGCTCGATACGGTTTTACAAAATAAAGTAAATTTAAAGATTCTAAAAAAATGTGCAAATGTACTGCAGCTGCACATAATGGAGTAATCATTGATCCCCATTGAACTTCTAAAAATAATAAACATAAAAACAGCTGAGCCGGAAGTAACAAAAATATTGTAATAATTAAAAGTTGAACCAACATTGCTCTAAAAAAATTTAACATAATACTTAAAAAATTATCAGTTTTGGCAACTTAAAATTTCGGTTTTGAAATTAAACACGGTCGACAAACTAACAAAAATGCTTTCCGCGCGGGACCAATTTTTTTGTCTTTTTTGCAAAAGCAATTTTTTAATCGAAAAAGTGATAATTTTTATCATTTTTTTTGTAAAAAATATATGTTAAACGTCATCTCGTGATTTGATTCTACTAATATATGTTCTTAAATATGCTGAAAGCGATTATTGATAAAAAAAATACTATAAATAATCAACACCGAGAAAAAAAATGATAAAGATTATCACTTTTTCTATGAAAAGATTGCTTTTGCAAAAAAGACAAAAAAAGTTGGTCCCGCGTTGAAATCACATTTGTTCAACATCGTTTTTTTAGGTTAGTCGATTCGTGTAAATTTTTTAGAAACCGAAATTTTGATTTTCATTTTTCCGAAATTTGAACGCTTTTCTCCCTAAAATCCTTACTTATGAAGTTGTTTATGCATTGAAAAAGTTTGCGGTGAAGTAATAACTTTAATAAACTGAATTCGAACAGAAAAAATAATTGAAATTCCAATAAATATAAATGGAATTATAAAAAGTATTAAAGCCAAAACGGCAATAATTAAATAAAGATTTCCATTTGAAAGGGAGGGATAAAATCCGATTATTGTTGGAAACATTTGATTTAAAGTATTTATTATTGGAACATCTTTTTTTGTTAAATTTAAGACATGGCTGGCATCTGTATCTTGAATCCAATAGGGAACTAAAAAAAGTGGAATGTTGGCAAAAAAATGTTGTAATTGTGCTTGATTCTATCTTTTTAACATGGAAACTTCGAAATCGAAATTTTTTGGATCGAAATTATCGAAAAAAGTTTTTTCTGTGCAAAATGGGAATATCGAAATATTTAATAAAAAAATTTTTGCGTTGCGAGAAAGTTTTTGAAATTTCTTGATATTTTTTTTCGTTTCAAAAAAAAGTTTTTATTATCTTGTTTGACAAAATTAATCTCCAAATGAAAAATTTTTAATGGCACAAAAATGCCCTTATTTTCCATCAACTCCAATTTCTTACCTGTTGCAAGAAAAAAAGACCCAAACAAGCAAATAATAAAAATGCCATAAAAAAGTCGGCTATTTTTATAAATTAAATGAATAAAACTATCTTGAAAAAGTGCCAAAAATCGATAAATAATTAAAAATGCTTGAATACAAACTATCAAAAATATTATTCCAGTTTCAATGCACATTAAAATGTATGCCGCAGAAGTTGAAAAATTAAATATCCCAAATGGGACTCCAAGTGTCAGGGGCCAAAAAAATACTGGATGCCAAATATAAGTTAAAATATTAAAAATATATGAATTTATTAGCTGAAATGCCAACAAATTTTTATAGTTTCCCATTTGTTTTCGAGATCTTTTAAAAATGACATAAATCATAAAAGGAAAAATTATTGTATTTAAAACAGTAATAAATGTACCAAAAATGTGACAGCAAGAAATTATTCGAGGATGATATAAATCTTCAATAGTTAAATTTTCAAATCTTGTCAAATCATTTGGTCGAATTTGAATAATTCCTTCCAAGTTAATATTTATTAATTGCATTACCCAAAATAATAACTTTTTTGGTAAATTTGAAAATATTGTTACAACTAAAAAATGGACATATTTTTTATACAAATATGATGTTCGTAAAAACCATAATAAAAACACGTTTAGCGAAAAATATTTTATGACAGCTGAAATTTTGTTTTTAAACATATTATATTTTTCAGTTTTAATAAAAAATTAAAAAACATAATTGACTTTTCGTTAAATCAAAACTTCAGGTGTCTCAATTTTTTGTTGTTTGAGGTTCAGACATTTTTTATATTAATATTAAATGTCCGAAAATGGTTCACTGTTGTTAATTTTTATTTTTTTATTTATCAAAAACATCTTTTTAAACAACGTTAGAAATGAAACAATTTTCTTTTTATCACATTTTTTATTGTTGAAAAATAAAATTTTTTGCCATTTAAAAAAAAACACCCTTTACTAAATTTTTAAATATATTATTTTGATTCAGTAAAAAAAGCGAAGAAAATATTGTCAAATCGATATCTGTCTGCAAGCTAGTATATTACGTTTTTTAATCGTGAGACTGTTCAGATTACAAAAAACGCTGAAAAAAACATTTTACGAAATTTCATATCATATGTCAAATTTTTTTTGGATATGCAGACAGTCTTTTTGGTTTTACACAAACTGCAATTTTATTTGAATATTTTACAAAGTGTGTCATAAATATTTTTTTAACTTAAATGTGTAAAATTTAAGGAAAATAAGATTTCTTAATGAATTCCTTTTAACAACTTCTTTCATATTAAATAATTAATGCAACAGGTTTCGTTGCAAATATATCATTTTTATTGTTCATTGAACGATCAACACAAACATTTTCATATAAATATTTATGTTGTTCGCCCAAGATATTGTTCTACCTAAATAAACAATTCGTTTCATATTTATCAAAATTAAAGGAATAAAATATTTAAAAAAATAACGAAAAAGGCTACTGCAAAAACTTAAAACCAAAAAACACAACAATTTTAATAAAAATCATTCAAAGACGATCGAAGCTTTTTTTCTTCATTAAAAAAGTACAAAAAACCATTTTATTTGGACTAACATTTGAATTTTAATTCAAAGATAAAAAATCCAGCCTCTTAAAATGTTTCAGAAGAAAAATAATTTTTTGTGAAAGAAATTACGAAATCAGCTTTGGCGAAAAAAATGAAAAGAAAAAAATAGTATGTTTACAATTTTTTTTTACATTTTTTTTTCAATGGTAAAATTAGTTTTCTGTAAAAATTATGTTTTCGCGTTGAGATTCTACTTCTGAAGAAATCAGTAAACCTCAACTTTAGTTCAAAGAGAATAAACGAGTTTCTGGTTGATTTTTCTAATCTTTCGTACTCATACAATCTCAAATATTAAGAATTTTGTGGAACACAATGTTTCAACAAAATTTTTTATGCTACCATTTTTCAGTGTTTGTCATGTCTTTATTGAAATTAGATTTTTAAATAACATTTTTTATCATGGTTTTAAAAAATTTATTATTTTATCTACAACGATGAAGATAAATCAAAAAATCATCAACACAAAGTTTTTCCCACCAAGCGCATTTTATTTAAGCAAATTTTTCAGAATTTTTCATTTCACATCGGCTCCAAGTTTATGTGACAAAAGAGAAAAAATTGGTAAAAATTAATAACAATTATATTTAACCAAAACGTTTTAAAAATCTGATTCAATTATGAGTAATCTGAAATTGACATGACAAGCAATGAAAAATGATAGCATAAAAAATTTCGTCTAAACATCGTGTTCCACAAAATTCTTAATATAGGCTTTAGATGCCTTAAAAAATCATAAACGCTTATAACAATGCCTAAAAAATTATTTTGAACAGTTTTTACTCAAAACAACAAGAAAAAAAATTTTTCGATTTTTTCCCATTGTATCCACAACCAGGGGGTCGGGGGTTACTATGTGAACTTCAGAATCCCATTTAAGCATTAATTAAAATAACAATAATTTCCATTACATTTAAATAAAACCATTTTGAATAAAAAAATGGCATGTAATTATTTTTACCCTATATTTTTAATGAATTTCCCTATAATTTTTTCATTACCTATATTTTTAATGAATTTCCCTATAATTTTTAAAATACCTATATTTTATCGAATTTTTAAAATTTTGTAAATTTATTGAAAAAAATCAAAGAAATAAGAAACAACAACAAAGTAAAAAAAATTATTTAAGTTCTTGATAATGCTGGAGTATGATTTCTGGGACGTCCTGGTCGATTTCTTGCAGTTCCATTGATTGTTTGACGAAATGCAGGCATGTTTGGCCATTGTCAAAATAATCAGCAAATTCAACAATTCCAACATGATCAGATTCTTTCCATTCAGAGCTAATGATTGCAGCACCTAAATAAAAAAAAAATTAAAAAATTTGAATTTTTTAGAAAAAACAGTTAAAAAAACCAAACCTGTTGGATGTATATGTCGATTAATATCTAATATCCCCATACCATTACTGGAAATCCACCAGAAATAAGTTTAAAGGTTGCATCAAAGTTGCCATGTTTCTGACTTCTTTGCTCATTCAAAAGCTTTTTGCATGTTAAAATCATTTCCCATTCAGTTTTTTTTGGATCATCTTCATTGATTCGATATTTGAATTCTACCAATTCTGATTCATATTCTTTAATATCTGTAACCATATTTTCAACATCAACAAAATTAAATTGTCCAGTAAGCTCTAATGTTCTTTTCTTATGGCTAACATAATTGTTGATTTGCATTGACGTGGAAGTTTTTTGATACCAGCATTGAGAAAAGCTGAAATAACAGCGCCAGCATTGACTCTTTCATTACCACTCATTCTTTTATCAACAATATCTTTCATAACTTTTGTTAATCCAGCTTTTGTTCGGCATTGCTGGTTAAACAAAGTAAGTGAACTATTTCTTAACTTAAATTAATTTAAAATATTTTAGAATAAATACAAAAAATGGAACTGTATATTATGAATGTAAGGATTCATCATGTTGTTACAAATGGAAAGCAAAAAAACTGATGAATTCAAATATTTTATTTATGAAACAGAATGTGGACATGATCATCAAAATGCCGAACAAAAAGCTGGATTAAAAAAGTTATGAAAGATATTGTTGATAAAAGAATGAGTGGTAATGAAAGAGTCAATGCTGGCGCTGTTATTCAAGCTTTTAGTACTCTGCGTTGATACCACTG